>MU223136.1:161493-173003 GCA_018584345.1 Thuja plicata | reverse complement strand
ATAAGAGATTAATTTACCGGGTTGTTACAGTAAAATTATTAATATTATATTATAATAAACCATAAACGAAATAAATGTAATACACCCTAATTTTAACGATTTGGACAAACCAGAAGGTTATATTTATAAGGGAAATGTTATTAGTTTCTTTAAAGTTGACCTCGTTTTCAAATGAAATTATTAACTGTTGAGATTAATGTCATTTTTATACTGAATGAATTAAGTTTTAATTTTTACCCTAGTTTTACTAAGATTATTATAAATACAGAAGTGATCATGCAATTAAGTTATGTTTTTTTGAAAGTTGTTTTAGTTTTAGTATTTAATTAAGATATAAATTAAAATTTTTGTTAGTTGTGTTTTGCCTAGATTATTTTGGGGATTACAAAAAGAGTATAAAATGTCCATCAGATATAATATAACACGGTCTAACTCTGTTGGTCTAGCTGATCTGCACTCCTCTTCACTCCATGTGAAGGTGACAGGGATGCACCATCATGATGCACCCCTTCCTCCTGTACATTTATAAAATAACGCATCAAGAGACGAAGTGTGTTTAATTCAAATGACTTGCATAATTCACTTAAAAGGTAAATGCAATATTATTGAACATAATTAAAATTTTTTACCTTATGTCCATGTGGTATAATACCCTCAGTGAGACAAGGAGGTCCATTCTCACCAAAATCAAAAGTTGATGTAGTCAAGTCATGTAAATACCATCCACCACCACTCCCATAAATCTACAACTATCTGTGGGCGCCGACACCATCGAATAGAAATGTGTGGCTTCTTGCCAACTATATCCTCACCCATTTTAGGGTTCACAAAATAAGGTTTCAAATCATTTTTTGTAATTTTTAAATCATTGACCTCTTTACAAGAGAGGTTGTTAGCATAAAAGGTATGCATGGAGTCCCTCCATGACTAATAACTATTCAGAACTGAGTCTAATGACTGTACTGAATCTAAAATACCTTGCATGTTGTCTACAAGGCATAGTAGCTGTGGAGGTGGATGAGGCTCATTTCTAATGGTATTAATGTCACGTGTGATGGCACCTAGATTTCTCCTAATATTATCCCTTAACTCTGTGGGAGTGGGTGGAGGTGGAGGTGGAGGTGGAGGGGGTGGAGGTGGAGGTTCCTACTGACCTAAAAGCTCCTCAATATCAAAATGATCCATGGGTATATAATCTGCAAATGTATATATAAACATGAAAATTGACAATTACTATATAATTTACATTTTACCTTACAAAGATCTAATTTAGAATTATAATTAAATGCAACACTTAATTTAGAAATATAAATTAAAAAACATAAGAGAGAGAGAGAGAGAGAGAGATCCTATTAGGTCTTATTAGTAGGTATTTGGTGTAGGAGCACCCTAAGGTCTTTGAAAGATATTGTGGTCATTTTGGCTTGTAGGTTTGTTTGGCCAACTATCAGTGAATAAGGACTATTTTATAAAGTCCCAAGTGTGTCTACGGTGTGTCTAGGGTTAGTAGTGATTAGGGTTTGGTATTTGTTGAGGTCAAGTTGCATCTAAGGGTCTATATCCTTAGAAGTCAACCAAAAGGTCACAGGGTTGACAAAAAATCCAAAATGGAGTGGCATTCAAGGTTTTAATGTTTTTAAGTGTTTTAAGGTCATATGCTAAGTTTTAGGAACAAGTTGGGCCATTGAAATTGGGAAAATGTCATTTTGACAAAAGATGTAAAAAATTTCATGACAACTTTTGCAACTTTGCAAAGTTGTCATGAAAACATTTCCTAGTTTTTAGGAATTGGCTTTAATTATGCCTAAATCCCAACATGAGGGTCTAGACATGTGGTAATATGATATATAAGCTAGAACAAACCCTAAATTATCAGTTAGAGTTCATTTTGTACGGACTGTTTGTGGAGAAGTAATGTTTTACACTGTATTTTGCAGACAGAACCATCATCCAATACTTTAATTGATTGAATGGGTTGAATTAATGCATTGAGAGTGTTTTGTGTGTTATGTTTTTAGTCTTTGTGGCATTGGTTTTATCATTTAATCATACTGGTTAACATTTTGTAAATTATTTAGGTTTCATTGGGTCAGTGTCCAGTTTGGGACCAGGCATGTAGATAATGGCTTTCCTTAGAGTTCCCATGGTCCAAAGTCCTATGAACACTTGGAATCAAGTAAAGCCTTGTAGATACAATATAAATATTCTGTGTGGAGTGTGTGTGTGTGTGCAGGGAAGGAATGAGAACATTCAGGCCCTAGGCAACTACTGGTTATTCTTGCTAGGGGAACTAAATAGAACATAGGCAATAAAGGTTGCTTGGTGATTTGTGTGTGCCAATAATTGGTAGAGGAGTGTAGGGGTATGTAATATAGACATGTTGATGGAGGGAGAAGATCAAAGGAGGTTGGTAGTGTAGTTAAAGAAAGCCAAGAAATCAAACTAGTTTTCATGCCCTAGAAACCCTCAATTTTAGGGGTCTGGTGAAAGTACATTGTATAGAAAAGGTGGAAAATTAAGACCTAGAAAATATTTAATCCTAGGAAAAACCCACAAGGAATATGTATTTATATTCCAAGGGTGTTAAGAAATTTTGAGAGGAAATCCACTTTTTCAATGTTTAGGAGGGCTAATAGGCCTAAAAAGGCTACAAGGCCTAGAACACTAGAAATATTGAACCCGATTGGAACTAGGGTGAAAGATCTACAAGATTGGATCTAGAGGGGTTGAAAGAGACCTAAAAGAAGTCAGGAAGCCAATCCCAACGAAGATGAGACAGTTGGGAGAGTAGATGACCAAGGCAAGCCATGAATGTGAAGGGTTATGGAGAAGGATCTAGTGATGAATTGAACTT
The DNA here is from genome assembly GCA_018584345.1 of Thuja plicata. Taxonomy (NCBI): domain Eukaryota; kingdom Viridiplantae; phylum Streptophyta; class Pinopsida; order Cupressales; family Cupressaceae; genus Thuja; species Thuja plicata. Next base: position 170,149 of record MU223136.1, on the reverse strand, counting down.
GTTGGAGATATCCTAGTGAGCTAGAGGATCAGATAGGAATCCTCTAGTTAGGATGGTGATAGGAATCCTAAGAAAGACCAAGATAAGGTCTATTAGAGAGAAAGAAAGCTCTAGGAGTGGGAGCTCCCCACCAAATTGGTATCAGAGCCATTGAAAGGATTGGGAAGTTGATTGGTGTATGTCAAAGAGGAGTGAATCCATAGGTGAGAGCTTCATGGTGACTAATGCCAAATTGGAAAGGGACTTGTAAAATGATAAAGATAAGAATAGGCTTCTTGAAAAAGAAATGGAAGATTATGAAGATAAAGATGGCAGAGGTTGTAGAGACATCCAACAAGATTAAGGAGTAGATGAGTGAAGATAAAGACAAGGGAAGGAAACTAGTAGAGGAGGAGATAGAACCAAAGCTTGACCCTCGTCTACCTGAGGAACCATTTCTCAAGGCACTCAAAGCATTGAGTGGAAATTCTCTAGAAGGAATTCTAGTGTTCTCTGGTAAGATGGATGCAGAGATGGTTATGGAATGGATCGAAGGTATGAAGAACCACTTTGAATGTGATGGAATCAAAGAAGCACAGAAGGTAAAGATAGCCAAGTCTAGGCTATGAGGACAAGCATTCACATGGTGGAAGTTTCTATAGGAAGAAAGGGAGAAAGAGGGAAAGAAGCCCATAGGATATTTGAAATCAATGGTGGCAAAAGTGAAGGAGAACTACCTTCTAGAAGACTATGGCATTTAGCTACACAAGAAGAGGCAGAACCTTAGGCAAAAAGACCTAGATGTGCCATCATATACTAAAGAATTTTAGAATCTTTGTCTTAGATCAAGAATATAGGAGACAGAGAGTATCAAGGTTGCTCAGTACCTTAATGGATTAAGGTGGAATATACATGGAGAACTCAGTATTTTTACCCTAACTTCCATTTGTAGTTGCTTCCAAATGGCCTTGAAATTAGAAGATAAACTCAGGAAGAAACAAGACTCTAACTCTAGGGGTAGAGGAAGGGGTAGAGACAATAGAGGTGGCCATAGAGGAGGTTCAAGTGGAAGAGGTAATGATAGTAGGAGTCAAGGTGACTCTAGATATACAGAGCAAGGACATTAATCAAACAATAGAGGTGGATACAATAGGGGAAGGGGTTCTTATAATAGTGGAAGAGGAAGATCATGGGGTTTTGGAAGAAGCTCTCACTTTTCTTCCATGAAATGATACAACTGTGGATAATTGGGGCACACTGCATATAGATGCCCTGACAAAAACCCAGCTTCACAAGGAGAGAAAAGATAGCCTATGTCCAAGAGGAGGACTGCTCTAAACAATCAGAGGTGAGTCTAGATTTAGAGAAGAGAGAAAACCTCAAGTTGAGAATAATTTTGATCAAGACACCCACCAAAGATGAACATAACCAGAGAAGGGATATTTTTAGAGTCCAATGAAAGATATTGGGGAAAGTGTGCAAATTTATCATTGATTCAGGGTCCACAGATAATGTTATATCTAAGGAGGCAGTAGAGAAGTTGAAACTCACCAAGATTCCACATGTGTGTCCCTATAAAGTTACATGGTTAAACAAGGGGAAAAACATCTTGGTAAATGAGCAAGTGTGGGTAGAGTTTACCATTGGTAAGTATCAAGATAAGATACTTTGTGATGTGTTTCCAATGGATACAAGCCATATGTTGCTTGGCAGACCATGACAGTATGACAGGGAAGCTGTCCATAATGGGAAAGAGAACAAGTACTCCTTCAAGAAAAATGGGTTACTTTCAAGATTTAGTCTTTGATAGAGGAAGACATAGTGGAGAAGATAGAATCCAGTACATTGTTGATGAGTGGGAAGGAATTCCTAAGGGATATGAAAGAGGAAGGAGTTGGCTATGCAATCATGTTGAAGTCAAAGGAGGAGGAGACTCATAAGCAAGAACCTATGCCAAAGGAAGTGAAAAAACTTTTTGATCAGTTCAAAGACATAATATGTGAGGGTTCACCAACTACACTACCACCAGAGAGGGAGATAAGTCATTAGATTGACTTTGTACTAGGAGCATCTTTGCCAAACAAGGCTGCATTTAAAATGACAGTGGAACAAAACAAGGAGATATCTAGGAAGGTACAAGAAATTTTGGACTAAGGGATGATTAGAAAGAGCATAAGCCCATGTGTTGTCCTAGTGGTGTTGGATCCTAAGAAGGGAGGTAATTGAGGGATGTGTACTGATTCTAGGGTAATAAATAGGATAACTATTAGATATAGATTTCCTATTCCTATGATAGAAGATTTAATTAATTGTTGGGTGGGTGCTAAGTACTTCTCTAAAATTGATTTTAAAAGTGGTTACTACCAAATTAGGATGAAGGAAGGTGATGAGTGGAAGTCAGCCTTTAAGACTATAGAGGGGTTATATGAATGGTTAGTTATGCCCTTTAGGCTTACCAATGCACCTAGTACCTTTATGAGGGTGATGAATGAGGTCCTGAAAGACTATATAGGTGTATTTGTAGTTGTCTATTTAGATGACATGCTCATTTTTAGAAAGACAAAGGAGTATCATATGAAACACTTGGAGTTATTATTGAAGAGGTTGAAATAAGAAAAGCTAACAATCAATCTTGAAAAGAGTGATTTCATGAAGGAAGAATTAGTCTACCTAGGATTTGTAGTTTCCCAAGGTGACTTGAAAATGGATAAGGACAAAGTAGAGGCCATATTGAACTGACCTACTCCTAAGACAAGGAATGAAGTTAGGGGATTCTGTGGGTTATCCCAATTCTATAGGAAGTTTATTAGGAGATTTTGTGAAATCTGTGCTCCAGTCCTAGAGACCATTAAAGGAGGGTTGAAAACCAAATTTGTATGGACCAAGGAAGCTAATGACAGGTTTGAAAGGTTGAAAAGAGAAGTAGCCATTCAACCTACATTGTTGTTACCAATTTTTGACAAACCTTTCATAGTAGAGTGTGATGTAAGAAGAATAGCAGTGGGGGCTATCCTAAGCCAAGAAGGCAAGCCTATGGCATTTTTCAGTGAGAGATTGAATGAGGGAAAGTCTATGTACTCTTCTTATGACTTGGAGCTATATTCTCTTGTACAATCCTTTAAAAAATGGAGGCATTATTTATTTCCTAAAGAGTTTGTTGTATTTAAAGATAACCAAGCATTGAGCTATATCAATACTCAAGACAAACTTAGTTTGAGGCACATCAAATCGATAGAGTTGTTGTAGTCATACACCTTCACTATTAAGCATAAGAAGGGGGTACAAAACAAAGTTTTAGATTCCCTTAGTAGAAGGATGATTACAATACAATACTTTCAATTGTAGAGCACAAGGGTAGAAGGGTTTAAGGACCTTTATGAAGGAGATGCGGACTTCTTAGTAATTTACAAGGTGTGCAAAGAATTTGAGAATCACTTTCATAGTGAATATACAGATTATACTCTTCAAAATGATTGTTGTTCAAAGGGAAACAGTTATGTGTGCCAAGGGGGTCCATGAGTGAGAACCTCATACCAGAGAGGAATAATGGGAGTCTAAGTGGACACTTTGGACTGAGCAAGACCTTGGATCTAGTGGAGAGGTTTTATTGGTGGCCAAAAATGAAGAGGGATATAAGGAGGTATGTAGAGCAGTGTGGGATGTGTCAAAAAGAAAAAGGAACTTCATCAAATGCAGGATTATATCAGCCATTTCCCATCCCAAGTAGACCATGGGATTGCATAAGTATGGATTTCATTGTGGGATTACCTAGGACACCTACTAGTTTAGACGGTGTGTTTGTGGTATTAGACAGGTTTAGAAAAATGAGCCATTTTGTCCCATGCAAGACAATACATGATGCTAGCCATATTGCCCATTTGTTCTTTAAAGAGATAGTGAGGATACATGACTTGCCAGCAAGTATAGTTGCAAATAGAGATGTGAAGTTTATGGGGCATTTTTGGAAGACACTTTAGAGAAGGCTAGGAAACAACTTGTCACATAGCTCAGCCTATCATCCTCAAACAAATGGCCAAATAGAGGTGATCAATAGGGTACTTGGCAATTTATTGAGATATTTGACCAAAGAATATGGAAAAAGTTGGGGGAAAGTGATACATCAGGAAGAATTTGCCTACAATGATAGCACAAATAGGACTGCAGGTAAGAGCTCATTTGAGATTGTTTATGGGTTACACCCAAGGGGTGTACTTGAGTTAAGAGAGCTAAAAGGTTATGAAGGCACCAGTGGTCATGTTGATGATTTGTGTCAGTCTATAAGAGAGATATATGAACAGGTTAGGAAGTCATTAATGGAGGCCAATCAGAAATTGAAAGCCAAGAGAGATGAAGGAAGTATAGATCTACAATTTGAAGTAGGCGATCTAGTAATGGTGTTTTTGAACAAGGGTAGACTACAAAAGGGGATACCTAGTAAGTTGCAAATGAAAAGCATTGGGCCTTGCAAGGTGTTGGCCAAATATGGACCCAATGCTTTTAAGGTGAAGCTACCCAAGGAGATGTCAATTTATCCAATCTTCAATGTGAAGGATTTGATAAAGTATAAAGGGATAAAAATGGATGAGGTATACTACAGTACTGAGGTGAACAATGATGTGGGAGAGTTTGAGACTCTGGATCAGATCAAACAAAAAGCTGAAAGGATATTGGATTCAAGAGTGAAGAAGCAAACCATGCATAAGATCTATATGGAACATCTAGTGAAGTGGAGGCATAAAATAGAGTCAGAAGCCACTTGATAGCTGAGAGTGACTTCAAGAAGCATGGAATTAGTGAGGATTTATTGACACCACAGGTACCCTAACTTGTTTGTTGCAGGGGGAGGATGGTGCAGGAGCACCCTAAGGTCTTTGAAAGATCTTGTGGTCATTTTGGATTATAGGTTCATTTGGCCAACCATCAATGAATAAGGACTATTTTATAAATTCCAAAGTGTGTCTATGGTGTGTCTAAGGTTAGTAGTGATTAGGGTTTGGTAGTTGTTGAGGTCAAGTTACATATAGGGGTCTATATCCTTAGAAGTTAACCGAAAGGTCAAAGGGGTGACCAAAACTCCAAAATGGAGTGGAATTCAAGTTTTTAATATTGTTAAGTGTTTTAATGTCATATGATAAGTTTTAGGACCAAGTTGGGCCACTGGAATTGGGAAAATGTCATTTTGACAAAAGATGTAAAAGTTGTCATGACAACTTTTGTAACTTTGCAAAGTTGTCATGACAACATTTCCTAGTTTTTAGGAATTGGATTTAACTATGCCCAAATCTTGACATGAGTGTCCAGACATGTGGGAATATGATATATAAGGTGGAACAAACCATAAAGTGTCATTTAGAGTTCATTTTGTACAGACTGTTTGTGGAGAAGTAAGGTTTCACACTGTATTTTGCAGACAGAGCCATCATCCAATACTTTAATGGATTAAATGGGTTGAATTAATGCATTGAGAGTGTTTTGTGTGTTATTTTATTAGTATTTTTGGCATTATTTTTATCATTTAATCATACTAGTTAACATTTTTTAACTTATTTAGGTTTCACTAGTTCACTATCCAGTTTTCGACCAGTCATGTAGATAATGGCTTTCCTTAGAGTTCCCGTGGTCCAAAGTCCTATGACCACTTGGAATCAAGTAAATCCTTGTAGATAAAATGTAAATATGGTCTGCGGAGTGTGTGTGTGTGTAGGAAAGGCATGAGAACATTCAGGCCCTAGGTGAGTACTGGTTATTCTGGCTAGGGGATCTGAACAGAACATAGGAAATAAAGGTTGCTTAGTGATTGGTGTGTGCCAATCATTGGTAGAAGAGTGTAGGGGCATGTAATATATACATTTTTATCGAGGGAGAATATCATAGGAGGTGATGACATGTAACTAATTAAATTTTTGATAATGTTAAGTTGAAGATAATGCAAGGCATTAAATCAGTTAATGGTTTGTATTGTCATTGATGTTAACTTGATATCATCTATACAGTCATGTACAAAATGCCAAAGAATTCAAAGAATCAATGGAACAAAGGTTATGCCTTCAGCAATGCATAAAATTCAAGTATTCACTAAGTGACAGATAACACCGATGGAGTGCACACCATCGGTAAAGGCAAAGAAGAAAAGTCACAGTGATACTGGAGGAGCAGAAGACAGTGTTGCCCGATGAAGGAAACCACAGGATGCCCGATGAGCTGAAAATAGAGTTTCCCAATGGACAAAGATCCCAAAGCTAACTAGAGTTACACCAAAAAAACTGATAGTTGCAACCAATGACTAACTAAAGAGTTGATTGATGGAACTGAGAGTTCATAAAATGACAAAATATCTAGCTGGCAAGAGCTGAAGATAGACTTAGCTGGTTGTTTTCTTTGTTTTATTCAACCAGAGTTAAGTGATTGATTTAAATAATATTTGTACAGTTGGCATAAAGATAACTATGAGATAAATCAGGAGTTATGCTTTAAATCAGATTGGCTGGATTGTTTTTTATGCCAAGAATCAATGAATATTATGTCTATATAAGAGAAAAGTTTAATTCATTTCCATATCACATGAAAAGGGATTAAGGGGAGTGAATATAAAGAGGATGCTAAGAAGAAACTGATGAAGAACAACTTCATGCAGTATTGATCAATCAAGCTGAAGGAGAGCTAAGGAATTTTGCAGACACCGATGAACAGTGAGCACAACATCACAGAGCAGAAAGTATGGAGCGCAAAAGAATTGAATTGATACATTGATCAAAGAGGTAAATGTACTTGAATAGATCTAAAAATATGCAATTCAAGTTGCATTAGAAATATGCCATTTTGTTTCAGTTTAACCATTGAAGCATCAAGTCTCTTAATAGAGCAGGACTTAATAGTCTTCTATATATTGAGGTACATCCAAAGGAGTGTCAAAAAGGTTGATTCATGAAAGTAGCATTGGATATGCCTAATGCCTATTGACAGTCTAAGAGAGAGGCTGATTCAAGGATGGAAGCATTAGATGCCTGATACTAAGTGACAACCTATATGTGTAAAATCCTCTAACAAGGTCACACCTAATAGTGTGTTTGTAACCTTTAACAGGGTTGGCTCTTAACATGGCTCACTTCAGAAGAGTGAAAATTTGGGGTATCGGTCCCAGTGGTTTTTCCCTTAACAGGGTTTCCACATTAAAATCCATGTGTTGTGTGTATGGTTTATTACTTTACTGTTTTACATATAACATATGCATTTTTGGATTTATCGGTATACTTTGCATATTTGTTGTATTTTGGTAAATAGTTATACTGCTTATTGGTAATCAAGGAGAATAAGGACATACAAGGAAAACTTACAGACAGTTAATCATTATAAGTATTTCATGGCATGCATCTTGTAGGGACATAATAATCTAAGGTTTATTTGATTGGTGGTTAGATTAAGGATAAGTTTTTGAGGCCACTGATTCACCTCCCCCCCCCTCTCAATTATTACTAACAATTGGCATCAGAGCTTGTGTGCTTAGAAGGAAGGTTTCAAGACCTAAGCCAAAGATCAAAAGATGAATAGACGAGATGTGCCCAAGTTGAACAAAGATAATTTTGCCTCATGGAAAAGTAGGATAAGACTCCACTTATCAGGTATTGGTAATGATGTTACTCAATTCCTTGAAACTGAATATGTGTTTCCCATAGGAGCACCAACAGTTGAAAAAATGAGAGAGAAGCATGAACATAATGGAATGATGATAGAACTTTCTTCCTCACTCTTTGATGTTGAATTTGAAGATGTCAAAGAATGCAAAAGTACAATGCAGATGTAGGACAAATTGAAGCTTGTACATGGTGGTGAGAAAAATGTTTTGAGAGCCAAGGAAGAAAGCCTTAGAGGAAAGTTTGATGATCTCAAAATGAAAGAAGGAGAAAACATAACTCAGTACAACACAAGAATTAAAGAGGTATTCAATGCTATCTGAGGAGGTAGAGGTGTACTAGAAGAAGATATAATGGTAAGTACAATTATAAGAACCTTACTGCCTACTTATGCTATTAGAGTATCTTCCATTCAAGAAATGAGAGTAGTAGAAAATAGAAATGTTACTCTAGATAGTTTAATTGGAAGATTGATTTCATTTGAGATGTATAACTTTGATAATAGTGTCTTACCAAACATAGAGTCTGCATTTAAAAATTCTATGAGAATAAGTAAATCAACTCACAAAAACACTATGAGAAAAGATAGTGATAGTGAAAGTGAAGAAGATGATCTTGATGAAATTGAAGCACTTATGGCTAGAAGAATGCAGAGAGGTAAAGGTAAATACAAAGGTAAATTACCACTTGTATGCTTTAGTTGTAAAGAGATTGGACACTTTCCTGCAAGATGTACTAACAGAAGAAAATATGACAGAAGTAATGACAGATCTTTTGAGAAGAAGTCTGACCGAGGTGATTACAGAAGCTACCAAAAATTAGAAAAAAGAGATACCCAAGACTATAAGGACAAAAGCAAGAAGGTCAGCTACCTAGATAAATGCAAGGATGATGATACTGACACCAAATCTGATGAAGCCATCGAGATGGTGTTTGTGGCTGTAAAGGATGATTCAAATGATGATGAAGAAAGGTATGTAGAAACATCTCTCATATCTAAAATTAGCAAAAATGATGTTTGGATCATAGATAGTGGCTGCACTCAT
>MU223136.1:146089-159416 GCA_018584345.1 Thuja plicata | reverse complement strand
GAATACTTGAAGAAGAGGTATACATTGAACAACCAGAAGGGTTTGTTGATCCAGACAAGAAGGACATGGTATGTAGACTTCACAAAGCCTTGTATGGATTGAAACAAGCTCCTAGAGCCTGGTATGATCGAATTCATTCCTATCTAATAAGTATTGGATTTTTAAGGACTAGTGAAAATAGTAATGTTTATTTAAAAGAAGATACTGATGCTAACACCTTGATTGCTGAAATATTTGTTGATGACATCATATTTGGAGGCAATGATATGATATGCAAATCATTTTCTAGAGAGATGAGCAAAGAATTTGAGATGTCTATGTTTGGTGAGATCAAGTTCTTTCTTGGTCTTTAGATCATGCAACAAGGAGAAGGTATTTTCATTACACAGTCCAAGTACATCAAATAAGTCCTGAAAATATACAAGATGGAAGGATCCAAACCAGTTGGAACACCGATGGATATTGGATGTATGTTGACAAAAGAGGACAAGACAACAGAGGTAAATAAAACTTTGTACAGATCGATGATTGGAAAACTCATGTATGTTGTACACACTAGACTAGTTATTGCACATGCAGTGGGAATTGTTGCTAGATTTTTTGCTAAACCCAGGGAATCACATATGACTACTGTAAAAGGAATTCTAAGATATTTGAAGAATACTAAGGAATTTGGCTTTTGGTATATAAGAGAAGGAAAATTTGAAGTAAAGGTGTTTACTGATGCTGATTGGGCTGGAAATCTTGCTGACCAGAAGAGAACAAATGGAGAAGCATTCTTTATGGGTGATAGACTTGTCACATGGATTAGATAGAAGAAGGGATGCATCTCATAGTCTACTGCAGAAGTAGAATATGTTGATGCTGCTACAAATTGCTCAAATATTGCATGGATCAAACAGTTGCTGGAAGGTATGCATATGAAAATATTAGAACCAGTGACTATATATTGTGATAACACCAGTGCAATAAACATTTCCAAGAATCCAGTCATGCATGCAAAGACTAAACACATTGCCATCAAGTATCATTACTTGACAGAACAAGTTCAATAAAAAGAGGTGATACTTGAGTATGTGCAATCAAAAGAACAATTGGCTGATATCTTCACCAAGCCACTACCCAAGGATACATTTGAGTACATGAGAAAGAGACTAGGGTTAAAACCCTTGTCTACCAGTCAATAAAAGACTAAAGGCTGCATCAACCTACTTATTATCAAAATATCACTCATGTTGATGGAAGCAAAGAGAAGAACTTCAAAGCTAAATCTATATACAGATAGGTATATATCAAAACTGAGCACCAAAGCATATTGTTGTATTGTTGATGGATAAGGGAAATTCAAGGAGTATATTATAGATGGAGAGAAAAGATCACTTGAAATTAATGTTAGATATTTATAAGATATTTGTTTGGCATTGTTGTCAAAGGGAGAGAAAGTATCCATATTATCACAGTCTTTAGAAAAAGAACAAAGATTATCCATTATTAGATTACTCCAATAGGGAGAGATCATATCCATAGGGAGAGAGTTTGTATGAAGGAGCTAATACAAAAGAAGAGTTTCTAACAAGAGAGAAAGACATCACAAAAGAAACAATAGTCAAAAGAGAGAAATTGACACAAGAAGAAGATTCAGCACATCAGTAAACAAAAAGATGCAAGAATAAAAAATACAGCTTATCGAAGTGCAGACATTTATCAGTTATCAAACAAAGAGTGGTAGTTTGATGAATCTCAACAATTGTATTTCATATTGTATTAGAAATAGTATAGTGTGATAATATAAGTTTGTTTCCATCAATGCCAAAGGGAGAGATTGATGACATGTAACTGATTAAATGTTTGATAATGTTAAGTTGAAGATAATGCAAGGCATTAAATTAGTTAATGGTTTGTATTGTCATTGATGTTAACTTAATATCATCTATACGATCATGTAAAAATGCCAAAGACTTCAGAGAATCAATGGAACAAAGGTTAAGCTTTCAGCAATGTATAAAAGTTAAGTATTCACTAAGTGATAGATAACACTGACGGAGTGCACACCATCGGTAAAGGAAAAGAAGAAAAGTCACAGTGATACCCGACGAGCAAAAGACAGCATTGCCCGATGAAGCAAACCATAGGATGCCCGATGAGATGAAAATAGAGTTGCCTGACGGACAGAGATCCTGAAGCTAACAGGAGTCACACCGACAGAACTGATATTTGCAACCGATGACTAACTGAAGATTTGACCGACGGAACAAAGAGTTTAGAAAATGACAAAATATCTGGCTAGCAAGAGCTAAAGATAGACTTAACTAGTTGTTTTCTTTGTTTTATTCGACCAGAGTTAAGTGATTGATTTAAAAAAGATTTGTAGAGTTGGCATAAAGATAACTATGAGATAAATCATGAGTTATGCTTTAAATCAGATTGGCTAGATTTTTTTTTACGCCAAGAATCAAGAATCAATGAATATTATGTCTATATAAGAGACAATTTTAATTCATTTCTGTATCACATGAAATGGGATTAAGGGGAGTGAATAGAAAGAGGATGCTAAGAAGAAACTGATGAAGAACAACTTCATGCCATACTAATCAATCAAGCTAAAGGAGAACTAAGGAATTCTACAGACACCGATGAATATTGAGCACAACATCACAGAGAAAAAAGTATGGATCACAAAAGAATTGAATTCATACATTGATCAGAGAGGTAAATGTACTTAAATAGATCTGAAAATCTACAATTCAAGTTGCATTAGAAATAGGTCATTTTGTTTCAATTGAACCATTGAAGCATCAAGTCTCTTAATAGAGCAGGACTTAACAGTCTTCTATATATTGAGGTACATCCCAAGGAGTGCCAAGAAGGTTGATTCAAGGATGGCAGCATTAGATGCCCGATACTAAGTGAAAACCTATATGTGTAAAATCCTCTAACAAGGTCACACCTAACAGTGTGTTTGTAACCTTTAACAGGGTTGGCTTTTAACATGGCTCACTTCAGAAGAGTGAAAATTTGGTGTACCGATCCTAGTGGTTTTTCCCTTAACAGGGTTTCCATGTTAAAATCCATGTGTTATGTGTGTATGGTTTATTACTTTATTGCTTTACATTTCACATATGAATTTTTGGATTTATCGGTATACTCTGCATATTTACTATATTTCAATAAATAGTTATACTTATTGGTAATCAAGGAGAATAAGGACATACAAGGAAAATTGACAGATAGTTAATCATTATAAGTATTTCATGGCATGCATCTTGTAGGGACATAATAATTTGAGGTTTATTTGATTGGTGGTTAGATTAAGGATAAGTTTTTGAGGCCACTGATTCACCCNTCCCCCCCCCCCCCCCCCCCCTCTCAGTTTTTACTAACAAGGAGGTTGTTAGTGCAGTTAAAGAAAGCCAAGAAACCCTCAATTTTAGGGGTTTGCTGAAAGTCCATTGTACGGGCAAGGTGGGAAATTAAGACCTAGAAAATATTTAATCCTAGGAAAAAACCATAAGGAATATGTATTTATATTCAAAGGGTGTTAAGGGATTTTGAGAGGAAATCCACTTTTTTGGTGTTTAGGAGGGCTAATAGGCCTAAAAAGGCTACAAGGCCCAGAACACTAGAAATCTTGAACCCGATTGGAACTAGGGTGAAAGATCCACAAGATTGGATCTAGAGGGGTTGAAAGAGACCTAAAAGAAGTCAGGAAGCCAATCCCAAAGAAGATGAGATAGTTGGGAGAGTAGATGACCAAGGCAAGCCATGGATGTGAAGGGTTATGGAGAAGGATCTAGTGAGGAAATGAACTTGTTGAAGAGATCCTAGTGAGTTGGAGGATCAGATAGGAATCCACTAGTTAGGGTGGTGATAGGAACCCTGGGAAAGACCAATAGAACATTTAGTAGAGAGAAAGAAATCTCTAGGAGTGGGAGCTCCCCACCAGTATTGGTCCTAATGGTCCTATTACATCTTATTAGGTCCTATTGGTCTTAATAGGTCATATTATCTCTTATTTTTCCTAAATTAGGTCTTAATAGGTCAGGTATTGGTCCTAATTGGTCTTGAGAGAGAGAGAGAGAGAGATCCTATTAGGTCTTATTATGTCTTATTAGTAGGAATTAGGTATTTTTATGTCTTATTATGTCTTAATTGGTCCTAAATTAGGTATTATTAGCATACATATTAGGTCTTAATAGGTCCTATTGGTCCTAATTGGTCTTAATAGGTCATATTAGGTTTGAAGGTTCCTATTAGGTCTTATTATTATGTATTAGGTCGTGTGTGTGTGTGTGTGTGAGAGAGAGAGAGAGAGTAAGAGAGAGAGATTATTGTTTATTTTCTGGACCTAGGGTTTGCAATTTTGTTTTCAATTGCGTCTAGGTTTACATTTTTGTTTTCTACCTAGGGTTTGTTGTTTTAGTTCTGTTTAGGTTTAGGTTTTGTATCTAGGGTTTTAAGTTTTGAAAGCCTTATTATTTTCTACAATAATTTACAAAGTAAAACAAAACAAAACATAATGCAATTTATTGTAATCCTATTAAAAACCAAACTTCAAACATTAAACATAATACGTTTTGAACATTAAATATTAAACTAGTTGTAGACACCCAAAATTGACCAGGTTTCTTAGTATCATCAAAATCTACAAATCTCAGCAAAATGCTTCAAAATGCTTCAAAATGGATCAAAATCAATCAAATGGACATTTATCAAATCAAAGGGGATTAAATCAAATTTAAATCAAGGGATTAATTAATCATGAAATCAAATAATTAAATACAAACCTAAAAGGATCAATTAAATTATGCAATTAATTTTAATTAATTAATTGTATAGTTTAAATCAAAAATCAAAATGAACCTATTCCTTACATGGCTAAATTAGTTAAATAATAGAATTAAATAAATTCCTAATATTTTTTCAACACAAATAAGAGAGCCAATGAGAATTGAGAACACACTTGCACATGGATCACTCCAATTTTGCATCTCAACCTCTCATTTACCCTTTTGAATCTCATCCACTCATTTTGTCCCACCCTTTGAGGACAACATTTAAATTGTCCCCTTGTTTGAAACCATTTGAGAGATCAAACACAACCAAGGATTAACCCATGATCAATTCACTCTACCCCCTACCCTTGGGATTTTACTATAAATATAAGTCATTTTCAAGCATAAGCATATCCTAGAGAATTCAAATGCATAGCATCATTACTATAGGCAATTTGATAGAAATTGAGCATTATTTTGAATCTTTGAAAGAAAATTATGAGATTTGAGAGCATATCATGAGCATTTGAGTTCATCTTTGAAGCAAATTGAGAGAATTGAGAGCTAGATTAGGCATTTTATCATATTTTTCTCATTCTAGGATGGTCACTAGTGGAGATTAAGGCTGAGAGCTCTAATTGCAAAGCCTAGTTAGAGAACCATGAGATGTTATGGATTTTAAATACAATTCTTTAGATTAATTTGCTTTTTTTTCTATAGAATTGTAGTTAATTGTCCTAATTTCATGCAGGTGTATTAACTCACACACAAATGGCACCCAACGTGGGGCTTCAGGCCTTATTTCCATCATTTTATCAAGTTTTGTGTGTTTTTGCTTCACTTTTATGTCTATTTTGCAGAATACAGGTGAAGTGCCGCGTACGAAGAATCTAATGGCGCTTGTGCATAGTGAAATGACGCCTAAGAATTCCTTCTATTTTCTTGTCTAATTATTTCACCGTGTACGACACAAAGTGTGATGCCTACGAGCATAAAGTGTCACCTCTGACTCAAGAAATGATGTGTACAAGTTGTTAAGTGACGCGTACAAGTTGTAAAATGATGCATACAAGCTGTAAAGTGACACGTACAAGCTATAAAGTGACGCGTACAAGCTTTTAAGTGACACGTACACTATATAAAGTGATGCATACACACAGTAAAGTGACACCTAGAATCTTTTAAATGACACATGCACACTGTAAAGTGACGTGTACACATAGTGAAATGATTCCTATAAGTTGTTAAATGACGCCTATAGTTTTTTGTGTTTTATTGTTGTCAAATCATTCAATTTAGTTTTATAACTCTCTGTTACTATATTTTTTGTAGATAAACAGACACCTGAAAGTACAAAAACTAGAGGTGCACATCAAAAGGGCAAGCAAAGAGGTAAGAGTTCAAAACAAGTACTTAAAAAAATTCATAGTACTTTGATTTTGGAAAATTTAGAGAATGAGCAAGACTTATTTGAGAATTATATCAAGGTTAGTAGTGCTTACAAGAAAAAAATTTCCATCTCTTAGGTGATTTCATGCATTAAGTCCTTAAGATTTTTTTTTTGTAAATTTTGCTAAGGAACTTGAATGCATTGTCAATTCCACTTTGAGATTTCTTCACTTTGTTCGGTTGTGTTGACTAACTTGTTGGAGGAGCTAGAGTGGGAACGATCGCCACTAGGTGAGTAGAAAAAAAAGGAAAATCCATCAAAAATGCACCTAGCCTTTGCTAGCTTCGAAAATGACATACCTATCTTAACAATCTTGCATTGATCAAATTGTGGCAATTTCTTTAAATCTAGTTTAATAGGAAAACCTCTATTATTGTCCAAATTGATCAAAAATTAGGCATATGCTCTCCACTTTGCAAAGTGGATCAAAAATCCAAATGTGTGAGTTCAATTTGGTAGAAATAAAGAGAAGAAATTAACCAAACATTTCCATTTTAAGAACCTCCTTGTCAAGGGTTTGAAAAAGAACAAATGTGTTTGAGGTGTTTGGGACAAGGAACGACAATAGGGATATGCTCTTCACTTTTTAAGTGAATCAAACTCCCAAACTTGTTGAACCGAGTTTGATTTCTTATTTTTCTATATATGCTAGATGAAATAGAACTTTAGAGGGCCTGCCTCCCAAGAATTCCTTTACAAAGGCGGTGAGAGGGAACGACCCAAAGTGGGAGACAATCACTTTAGCCATGATATCATCTGACCCACTATAAATAAATGCACTTTACCTTAATTGGAAAGTGACTAAGTTGTGTGCAAGTCATCTTCACTTCCTCAAGTAGTCCTTTGGGATTGTGCAAAATTGTACTTTTGTGCGTGTGGGAATCCCGCAAGGGGGTAAAAGAACTCGGCATGATTTAGAATGAAGGTGTTCATTAAAACTCTATTAAAATAGTAAGCCTACCTTTTAGAGCCATTGTTAAAAGACAAATTTAACTCTAGGTAGATTGCTTGGAAGACTTTCTTGTGTTATACTTGTGAAAACGACCTAGAACATACACTTTTAGTGTTGTTTTAGGGATATGATGCAAATTTGATGTGCGTGTTGAGTTTGTATTTAATTTTAAAGAAAGAATCTTCTCTGACAGATCTGATCAAAGACCTTAAAATTTTAAAACCTAAAAAAAATTGAAAATTCAACTTTGATTGGTAAAGTGCTGTGTATGAACGATTAAGTGACGCCTATAGACAGTTCTGTGATGCTTAAACAACTAAAACGACGCTTGGAATCTGTCAAAAACCATGTAAGCACTGGAAAGTGCCACCTGGAAACATTTCAACAATGCCTATCAACGGGCAAACATCGCTTACTAACAACAAAGTACCACGTACAAAAATTCTAGTCAATGCATACCAGGATTAAAGTGATGCCTACACACTAGGAAGTGATGCCCAGAAACAAAGAAGGGAAAACATTGGATATTTCATGAAGGTTTGAAAACAAGATAATTAGATTTTTTGATACCCTTTTTGAAGTTATTCCTTTCTAGTACAACAAATAGATCAGATTCCTAAAAAATATTTATAATGATGAATCTATTAGAGAAACGAATCGATCCTATGGTGGAGAATAATTACCAAAACCAAGATCAAAATATCCATAGGAATCAAAATGATGAAGTGACTGAAGATCAAATTTTGGAATCATCCCAAGATCCCATGTTCATGGAAACAATGCACTTAATTTTGAACCAGGATAAAGAAGCATATTTCCTAAATTTAGCTCAATCAGGAGCTAAGCTTCCTCATAACTATGACACATCAACCTTGACAAAGGATGAGGAAAAAAAAAGATACATCATCTAAAAATCCATCATTAAGATCAATCTATCCTTTTCTTTATGATGATGGTCATCCATATCTTCCTCTTCTTCATGAAATGAAACATTTAAGCGCAACAAACTTATCTTGGATCAAAGGAAATTCCATGACTACTCTATTTGTGATCAAGAAAATAAAGAGAATTAAGAGAAAGGTACCACTCTCAAGAAAGATCTAATGCACAAACCTCTATCTAGCAAGGTTTCTCCCATGGCCTTTACTCCTTTCATCCTTTGTCCATCTCACAAAGCTTCACAACTATCCAAGATTCCTCCACCAAAGAGTGAGCCTAATGAGGATACTTTGCACGTTGACTATGTATACCCTCAAGGGATACCTCTAAAAGAAACCCAAGATAATTTACATCTTGTTGCAAATTGTTTCCATGCTTTAAAGATCTTGTACCCCAAAGCTCCATGTGCTTCAATGCCTATTCAAAAGGATTCTCCATCAATCATCCAAACATTCCCCATGCATATCCAAGCATTTACCTTGTCCTTAGAAGTGGCTCCATGTCAAGAGGATAATGCAAAGAGCAAAGAAACAAGTATCAATAAAGATCAAGATCAAGATCAAGATCAAGATGTTATACAATCCCCTCCCATATTTGATGAAGGTCCCATATCCATAGAAGCTTGTGATGATCCCCTTGCACCCTTTCATGTCTTCCAAGATGATATCCTTCCATTTCATGAACAAAGTGTCCTTCCAAGCTCTATACCTAGTCCAATTCTTAAGAAAGTTCAAGATATCCCTTCCATCATTTCCAATGAACATATTGAAAATCAAGAGCAAATCACCCTCTCTACATCATCCAAAGATCCTTGTCAAGATCGAATTATCCCATCAACTCCTTGTCATGATCATCCATATTCACCTCAAGAAACCATCATTCCTCCAAATCCCTTGCATGATAATAAATCCCTTCAAGATTCATTTGATCCTATCAAAGTTTCTCCTATGAAAGCTACTCATGAGCCTATTGGTATAAAGATAAATCTTAAAGATGAGAGCCTTGGAAATATAACTCATGCCAAAGATATTGATATCCCTTTCACACCTTATCTCCCTCTATTGAAACGTAACCACATGCCTTCACCATCCTCCAAATCCATTCTGGGTTTCTATGTCCCAAAGATAAATTATTCATCCCTTTCATCCATATTGGGTCCATATATTCCTCCATCAACCATTCCTACCATCCCTAGCTCTCCATTCACTTACCCTACCATGTATCAAGATCAACGAAGGCATACATACTTGAAGAATTTCCAAACATCAATCCATATGAACCCTCCATATTATTCCCATTCACCCAAAATTACTAAGTATTTTGGAAGAAATTTGGATGTGAAACATAAAAAGAAAAAATCCAAGAATCTACATGTGTATAAAAATCACCATGTCCCATCTAATCGACATGTGAATGAAAATAAAAAATAAATATCCAAAAGGCCGCAAAGGTCCACAAGCAAAAAGAAAAATCAATGAAAATGTGGGTTCCTAAATCCCTCATTGAAGAAATAATGCATCCAAAAGCATCACAAAAGAAAGAAAAATCAAAGACTATGTGGATTCCCAAGTCACTTTTGAAAGACTTGCCCACAAAATAAAAATCAAACTTGACATTCAAGCTTCCAAAGGCTTCCATTCCATCTCCTTCTACACATTTTCCACTTTCCAAGTCTACTTTGGGTTCCTATATCCCAAAATCTACTACCTCAAATGCATCCTTACCTCCTTCATCCATTGTTTCTCCATCATTCCACCACCCTTCAAAGTGTGTGTCAAAGTTGATCTTGCCAACATTTCCATCCAAAACATACCTTCTTCTTATCCTCACATTCATTATCCAACACATACTTTCCATCTTTCCATCCCTCTTATCCAATCTATGGCATAAAACCTTCCCTACCATCTATCCTTATCCTTCATATGTGTCCTTTATCATCACCTTATAAATATATTTGAGCATCCTAGCCATATTCATGGTTTATTATAGCATATCTTTTAGAAGAACATTGTCTAAAGATCCAGATGTTGGGGAAATTTTGAAAAATACAAAAAATTAAAAAAATTGAAAAAAAAGAGAAAAGTGCCTTGGTGAAAACCTAGCAATAGGCGCCTTGGTAGCAAAAAAAAAAGAAAAGAAAAAAAATTTAAGAGAAATAAATTTATCCTATGGTGAACCACTTCTTGTGGCACCTTGGACAAGTACCATGATGAAAACCTGGCAAACAAGCATTATGCATAATTCCTCCTCTTGCACTCTACACTTGGGGGAGAGTTTCATCCATGCTATCCTCTATCTTTCTATCATTTATCTCACTTACATCCATATTCCCTCTTTTACCTTTGGTCTTGACAAGGTTGAACATATCCATGAGCATCAAGTATCTTGATACCATTATCCTTTCCATTATCTTATTCACTTGTTGCATCCATTCTACCCTATCATGATCTTGCTTCTCCCTAATCTACCTTCATTATTCCTATGCAGTCTTTCCATAATTCCAAATCATCCCCTCATAACCTCTATCATCCCTTTACCCTGACCGTTCTATCCTATCCACATCTTACCCAAATTGATCCATTGGTCTTGATCGGAAATGAAGGACGTAAAGAACAAAATTTGTTATAAAAAACCCCTTGACATGTCCACTCTTTTTGATCACACACTTTCATGAGAATAGATCCTTATCCCACATGCTATCTAGAACTGCATCATTGGCTTCCATTTCTTATCCAAAAATTTTCTTTTGCATTGCTATATCCTTTTTCCTTAGCTTGGGTAATCTTGAGGAGATGGTCCTACGGGTCACATTCGCATGCTTCATCCATCAGGGCCTTTCCATCTCTAATCCATCAGCTTGCAAATCTATCCTTCATGTCCTATACCTTTCTAGACATTGGGGGCAAACCACTATGATCTTGTTTGAGAAATGGTAAAATCTAAAAATTCAAAAAAAATAAAAAAAAAATCAAAAGATCAATCAATCAAAAATCTCTAAAAAATCCAAAAATATTAAAAAAATCCAAAAATCTTGCTTAAAGTCTCTTTGAGTTGCATTGCCAAATTGTTGTCACATACTCAGTTGCATTTGCCCAAGATTTACACGTTCTCATTTTTACTTGGGGGAAAAGCATTGGTTCTTGGTACAAATGGATTCAAAAGTGCTACATCTTGGTCACATGACAGAAGTAGATTTTAGAATTTCAGAGGAGAGATATTTTG
This sequence comes from Thuja plicata, assembly GCA_018584345.1. Taxonomy (NCBI): domain Eukaryota; kingdom Viridiplantae; phylum Streptophyta; class Pinopsida; order Cupressales; family Cupressaceae; genus Thuja; species Thuja plicata. The sequence goes on along the minus strand of MU223136.1, from coordinate 148,081 downwards.
GAACCTTTGGTGGATATCATTGTTCAATTCAAACCATTTGATCACATACCTTGATCCTTGAACTTCATTGACTTATTTTATCAGGATTAAAAATCGACAATACCCTAAATGATCACCATGTTTGGAATTATTATTGAAAATCTTGATACATTGCCAAACTCTTGAAATTTTTGATGTTTTTCATTAACCTTTTCAAGTCATGTTCTTTTTAACTAATCGATGATGTTTCGACTAGATTGGCGATGATGAAGACATGATGTTTTCTTGACTTTTGTGTGATTGCTTTGAGGAAGATCCTTTTACTTGTGTGAATTAATCTAAGGACATTGTCATCAAAGAACCATCGAGGACATTCATATAGGAAGGAGGGTTAACCTTTGTTTGTTTACGCAAAAGGATACCTTAGCTATTTAGATCTTCCATATCTTAATACCAAAATCCACTTGCAACATTGAATCTGATGAAACCGGTATTCATACTCCCATAGTTGGTCATTCAACTAATGAGGGTTGTACTAGTTTTCTAAAGAGGTTACCAAATGATATGAACATCATATTCATATTATTATGGTCATAGTGGCACTAGTAAGGATTGTATCGACTCCTAGTTCCACAACGCTCGATGATGAAAATATATCTCTTTTGCAGTTCTTTCACAAAAAGCTAGTGACCATTAGTTGCATTGCATTGAATTTTCATGATAGATAAATTGCATGTGAATTTTGCTTAATCAAGGGGGTGGAAGTTAATCATGGTTACATCATCAAAGTCCTAATCAATGTCCTCAAATGTCTGATCCATCAAATTGATCAATGCTACATCATGGATATCATCAATATACATTTTCTCACCTAGGGGCAATCTCACCATCTGATCAACTAGGGGAAACCTAACTCTATTTATTCCTTGTACCTATATCTACACTTTATTCATATCAAATACCCCTATCTATCAGCCTCCCACCATTAATCTTCCCATCAAATCCAATCCAATCGAATATCAATTAGTCGAATCATCCAATTGATCATCTAAATGTCAATCATTTATCCTATCATCCATTTTCTCATCTTGAGCGCATCAAATTTCCTAACTCTAGATCTTGAGGAAGGGAAATCAATCCATTTGTTCGTCTCTCTAGATCTTGAGAGCAAATTATCACTTTATCTAATCAATCCATTTTTTGTCTCTCTAGATCTTGAGAGCGAATTATCAGTTTATCCAATCAATCCATAAACCCACTTATCCTATCCGATTGACATCAATAAAACATCAACCAAGTGATTCTGACTGACATCATGTGATATCTGATCATCATCACCTTATCTAAAACATCAACAATGTTTTATTAATCATAGCTATTCTCATCATATTCTCTCATGATCGGGGCATTTTCAAAGTGATTTTATCGGGAAATGAATCTTAATTTCCCAGTCTCAACCAAATCATCTACCATCATCTTGATTCAGTTCCAAAGGGGGCATATATCATCAGATCATCAAATCAATATTCTGCATCACATTTTATATCAAATCTGGGGCATTAAAATTTCAAAATTTTATCAGTGGGGCATTCTGCATCAAATCAAATCAGTTTTAAATCAGAGTTGTGAATCAGAGTTGTGAATCAGAGTTTCGAATCAGAGTTGTCAATCAGAATTTCAAATCAGAGTTGTGAATCAAGATTTCAAATCAAATCATGTTTTCAGTATCAAAGTAGTTGCATCAATCAATCAATCAGTATCAAATCAGTGATCAGGACATGCAATTTTCTTTGAATCAATGTGCTTCGCTCATCAATTCAAAGAGGGGCATTTGTAGACATCCAAAATTGACCAGGTGTCTTAGTATAATCAAAATCTACAAATCCCAGCAAAATGCTTCAAAATGCTTCAAAATGGATCAAAATCAATCAAATGGACATTTATCAAATCAAAGGGGATTAAATCAAATTTAAATCAAGGGATTAATTAATCATGAAATCAAATAATTAAATA
>MU223136.1:135144-146027 GCA_018584345.1 Thuja plicata | reverse complement strand
AAATGATTGAATTAAATAAATTCCTAATATCTTTTCAACAGAAATAAGAGAGCCAATGAAAATTGAGAACACACTTGCACATGGATCACTCCAATTTGGCATCTCAACCTCTCATTTACCCTTTTGAATCTCATCCACTCATTTTGTCCCACCCTTTTAGGACAAAATTTAAATTTTCCCCTCATTTGAAACCATTTGAGAGTTCAAACTCAACCAAGGATTAAGCCATGATCAATTCACTCTACCCCCTACCCTTAGGATTTTACTATAAATATAAGCCATTTTTAAGCATAAGCATATCCTAGAGAATTTGAATGCATAGCATCATTACTATAGGAAATTTGATAGAAATTGAGCATTATTTTGAATCTTTGAAAGAAAATTGTGAGATTTGAGAGCATATCATGAGCATTTGAGTTCATCATTGAAGAAAATTGAGAGAATTGAGAGCTAGATTAGGCATTTTATCATATTTTTCTCATTCTAGGATGGTCACTAGTGGCGATTAAGGCTGAGAGCTCTACTTGCAAAGCCTAGTTAAAGAACCATGAGATGTTATAGATTTTAAATACAATTTTTTAGATTAATTTGCTTATTTCTTTCCATAGAATTGTAGTTAATTGTCCTAATTTCATGAAGGTGTATTAACTCACTCACACTAGTTTAGAGAGAGAGAGAGAGAGAGAGAGAGATTATTGTTTATTTTCTAGACCTAGGGTTTACAAATTTGTTTTCAGTTATGTCTAGGTTTACATTTGTGTATTCTACCTAGGGTTTACAATCTTGTTTCAGTTGTGTTTAGGTTTTAATTTTCTACCTAGGGTTTCTTGTTTCAGTTGATGTTAGGTTTAGGTTTAGGTTTTAGTTTTCTACCTAGGATTAAATAAGTTTTGAAATTTTTGTTGTCTTCTACAATAATTTACAAATAAAAATAAAAATAAACATAATAATTTATTTTAATCCTATTAAAAAAACTTTAAATAATAAACAGTAAACATAATACATTTTTTAACATTAAACTAATTAAAAACAACAATAAATTACATTTTTAATGAAAATAATAATAAAAAATAATGATATATACCTGCACTCTGAAAAACAACAGCAAGGGGGTCAGTAGTAGCTCTCAAAACAGGCACTCATCTACAACAAAACATGATTCTATTTTGCAAGTTGTCAAAATGACTTGCAAAATAGTTTAAAAGAAAAATTAAATACTTTTACAAACGGACACCCATTTTTTACAAAACAGGTGCCTGTTTTGGTCCTGACACCCGAACCAAAATAGGTGCCCATTTTTTAAACGGGTGCCTATTTTATATTTACGGCTCATGTACCCGAAGCATAACGAGCACCTGTTTCTAAAAACACGGGTGTCCATTTTGGTTTGCCATTTTTTTTTGGCCGCGGATTTCCATAGAATTGGCACCCAACTTCGTGCTTGCACCCTAGGTGTAGATTTAATGTCAGAGGAGGGGATGTAGACCTCTTCCTCAAAACTATTATTTACCTCATCATTCATATCGACAACAACACACTCAACACTAGTATCGCCCTCATCAGTAACTGAGATAAGATTAGATGGGGCAGGGAGAGAATTACAATGTTCATAAATGAGGACCAAAATACCTCCATGAAAGAAAGGAGTTTTATAGGTCTTCTTATAGTGGTCTTTGATGTTGGCTTTGAGGGACGATCATAGATAATAAGGAATAGAAACCCTAGACTGATAATAAAAATGGTTTAACTGAACAAAATGATGTCCAAAAACCCTTGTAAAATGACCATCCAATGTAATGTAATCCATAATAACTTTCAATACCTAGCCCCAAATCTTCTTGAGTTTTCCCAAATCATAGCTTCTTTTGGTGCCTCTATCCTCCAGTTTGTCTCTCTCCTCGTCCATTTTGGAGAATTTACGCATTGCCATCTTAGAGATATTTCTATCTCTATAATTGTTTTACCATGTGTGGGCATATCTTAGAAATTTGCGATCAAATTATCGTCCATAGTGACCCTTCTACCAAAGAGAGCTATGTTTTCATCCTTCCAACCTTTATCAAAGAGTGCCATAATTTTGGGGTCCCAGCCATGGAGACACTCCATATAGACTGTGATCCCACCCTCTTTTAAGATATTCCAGACCTTCTTGTTGCTTCTAATCTGGTCACAGTCTATAGGTTCAACACACATTCGGTCACCACCCATATTTTCCTTCTCAAATATATGCTTCACCATAACACTAGTTGTATTCTTTACACTTGAGGGTATGTGCAAGATCATGAGGGGCCAAAAAGTGGCGATGTGAAAAAAATTCACTTTTCACTTGTCCAAAAGCACATGAAATGTTTGTTCAATTTTTAGTAGGCCTGGGTGTCAGTACACCTGAAAAAACCTGACACCAAAGAACAAGCCTAATCGTGTACCCAAAAATATCAGGTACCCAAAAAAATTGGGTACCTAAAACCTGTGGCATAAATCAAAACCTGCAAGTCATTTTCCTCATTTCTCTCATTGTTTTGGGATTGAAAAACAGCTCTAGATATCCTATACACGATATTTTCGGGTACCTGATTTATTTAGCAACAAATTTAACTCTGCAGTATATACGGTAAGTAAATTCTTGGTATATTTTGATTAATTTTTTTTTCATTTTGATGTTAAATGTAGTTATTTTGGTTGAAATAGGGTTTTGTATTGATTTTTTTAATAATATATGAAATCAATTTGAAGTTTATATCTATTTTTTATTTAATCAAGCATGGCTGAGCACAATGAAGAAAATAACCCTCCCCCACCAAATAAGGATCCCCAAAACAACCCAGAACCGCTTCAAAACCCTAGATATTTTGAGGATTTGATACAAGAGAATTTGAAAACTATACGGGGCTTACAAAACACATCAGAATATACCTACATTAGGTCCTATTCTTGCCACCCTAAATACTATTGTTGAAAACATTGACACACTTATGCAGCAACATAATGCTTCTCTTCATTGGCATGATGATATGCATGCCCAATTTGATGACGGGCTTGACCATGATGGGGTTGTGACCCTTAATATAACTAAAGAAGATATAGCCTCCCTTTTTGTGAATCCTAAAACCAGATTTAAATTTGACCTCAAAAAGCCCAAATTATCAATTAAATGGTGCATAAATGATGTAATGCGTACACAATTTTGGGATCACTGGTGGATGGTTTTTTGATAAACCACCCCATAGAAATTTGGAGCTCCCTTTCTATTTCATTAAAAATTTGTATGTTGAGTTTGTGCTTGGTCACAATGTTAATTATTGAAGCATGAGGCACAACATGGGCATAGGCAGAGGAGATCCTCAGACTAGGCCATTTGTCCAGCGCAAAGAGGCCACTACCTTTGTCCCCCCACTGATGTCTCACCCCCTCCTCCAATGAAGCATCCTAATATAATTGCAGATGCTGCCTCACAGAGTATTAGGGCCATTCACATGCTATGTGATCAGTTGATTGTGTAGACCAGGTTATTGTTGCCTCCTGGTGTGGATGATATTGGCACATCGACATCTGGCAGTAACTCACATGTATGCATGCCCCATACTTTCATTATGTGCAAGAATTTGTGCCTCGGACCGCTTACTGATGCTGATACATACTAGTATGTTATTGATGAGGAGGATATAGGAGACGCAGCTATAGAGGCTACAAAACCTCACAGAATAATTGCGTCTCATGAGAGTGCTGAGGAGGGGTACGCAGAGCCATGGAGTCATGTTGATACGGTAAGAGTAAACATTATAAATAAATTTGTCACATGCCTTATTTAATTTAAAATAATTTATTTATTTAGATTAGTTTTAATGACTGCATACACTTATGTATATATATTTGGTCCATTTATGTTCAGTCAATGACAAAGGAGGAGTTGAGACAGGTGGATGACTCCACACTTTCGACCATTTTATTTGGCCTTGACACCTATATGGATATTATAAATTATGTACCCATTAGTTTTTTTTATATAATTTGGTGTACATGCTTAAATATATATCAATTAGAGAAATATAATTCATACATTTACTAATATATTGTCATCTTATTGTACTCTTGTAGATATCAGCTGATGTCAGTGGGGGGCACGAGGGGGTTCCTTCTTCATGTGTCGACAAAGGAAAGGTAATTAATTTTTTAAGATTAATTATGCATGCATATGTATGCCACTTGTGTGTAGTAATAAATATTTTATATGTACTTTATTATATAGGGTGTGGTTCTTGACGATGTCCTGACATAGGTTCAGGATCGTAGGCTAACAGGCATCTTGATTCGAAGTGATATCTTGATTGTATGTAGACTTTCATATTGTTATTTGTATTTTCTAACCAGGGTTTTTATGATGAAGTACATTTATATGTAGTTTACTATCTTTTCTACTCTCGTAGGTTACTCCCAGTGTGAGGGAGGCCCCATGAGAATCTTTCATATCTTTGTTGACCCAACCCACTATTCCAGAGGAGGGGTTAGCAGACGTAAGTTTTAATTTTAGTTCAATCAATTTGTAATTTTATTACACTATCATCCTATTTTTTAGATTTATTACTCTATGTTGCACCACTCTACTAATCTCATTATTGCAAATAAATATTTATAGGTCAGAGTTGGTATTGATGACATTGTCCCTTCGTTACCAAAGGCTTATGTTAGGACACCTGATCGTGGTAGGTGACCGAGAGGCCAAGTACAAATGTTTGTATTCAGTTATAATTTTAATTAAATTAGTGTTTGAATTATGAATTATATATATGTACAAATTATATAAACTAAGTAATCTAACTTGGGTTTGAACTCATTTTTGATGCAGGATCAATTAGAGCCAAATAGTTCTTCAAAGAGGCTATATTTTGATGATCCCCCTATGACATAGGATGTAGTTTTAGTTGTGGTCATTTAGAGATGCCACTTGGCACATTTTGAGATGGCATATATGCCACATTGTACACCTTGAAACATTGATTTTGTAGACATTTTGAAATGGCATGTGCCATATTTGTATACTTTTGATACTTTCTATATATAGAACATTTTCATTTTTATGTTATATTTGTGTCATCTTCTATATACACATTTATTATTCATGTTTATTGAATTGAATGGTGAAGTTATATCTTGACTATGATTATAATTATGATTTAAATTATATCTTGTTGAAGTTATATGTCAGTTTGTTTGAATTTGTTATAATAGATGTAATAAATTACCTAGATGTAATGAATTTGTTGTCCTCAGTCACATACCTTGGGGTCACTTGGGTCAAGCGTGGTCCTGAGCGTTCCAGTGACTCTATGGGTAGAACGAGGTTTTCATTGGCATTTACCTGGCCAACCAAAGGTGATGGAGCAGACAATTTAATGCCAGTATGGACGGTTTGAAAGATACACTATGGAGCTACTTTCAACTGACCCTCACTGCAAGTTTTGGCATCAACTGAGATTGCCTTGCCAAATGAAAATAAAGTTTAACCACCCAAAGTTGAGAGAGGTTATTGTAGAGATTGGAAACACAATCTCGCATCCCCTAATGGTTTGTCGATACCTTCCACGAGGTCTGAGATACAATCCTGGGAATATTTTTTCCCAATCGTGCTTAGTACACCTTGTGGTCACTTGGGTCGAACATGGTCGCAAGCGTTTCGGTGACTCTGTGGATGGAATGGGGATGTCACTAGCATTTAATTGGCCAATCGGAGCTAATGGAGTAGATGGTTTGATGCCAGGTCAGACGGTTTGAAAGATACACAACAAAGCTACTTTCAACTGACCCTCACTGCAAGTTTTGGCATCGACTGAGATTGCCTTTCCAAATGCAAACAAAGTCGAATCACCCAAAACTGAGAGAGGTTATTATAGACCTCTGCAACATGATCCCCTAGCCCCTAAAGGTTTTTTGATACCTCTCATGAGGTCTGAGATATGATCCTTGGAATATTTCTTCCCAATCATGCTTAGTGCACCTTGGGGTCACTTGGGTCGAACACGGTCATGAGCGTTCCAGTGACTCTGTGGAAAGAACGGGATTGTCAGTAGTGTTTACCTAGCTAAACAGATTTGATGGAGTAGAAGGTTCAATTCTAGAATGGATAGTTTGAAAGATACACTAAGAAGCTACTTTCAACTGTCCCTCACTACAAGTTTTGGGATCGACTGAGATTGCCTTGCCAAATGCAAAAGAAGTCAAATCAGAAAAAACTGAGAGAGGTTATTGTAGACCTCAGCAACAAAATCCCATAGGCCTTGATGGTTTTTTGATACCTCTCATGAGGTCTAATATACGAGCCTTGGAAGATTGTTTCCCAATCGTGCTTAGTGAACCTTTGGGTCACTTAGGTCAAACATGGTCGCGAGTGTTCCAGTGACTCCGTGGATAGAATGGGATTGTCACTATTGTTTACCCAGAAACCTAGAGCTGATAGAGTAGATGGTTTGATGTCAGGACAGATGGTTTGAATGATACACTATGGAACTACTTTCAACTAACGCTCACTGCAAGTTTTGGCATCGACTAAGATTGCCTTTCCAAATAAAAATGAATTTGAATCATCCAAAACCAAAAGAGGTTATTGTAGATCTCTACAAAAAAATCTCATAGAACTTGACAGTTTGTCAATACCTCTCCCGAGGTCCGAGATACAATCCTTAGAAGATCGCTGCCCAATTATGCTTAGTGCACCTTAGGGTAACTTGGGTTGAACGTGGTTGCGAGCATTCTAGTGACTCCATGGGTGGAAAAAGGTTGTCATTGGTATTTACCTGGCCACTCAGAGCCTATGGAGAAGATGATTTGATGCCAGGTTGGATGGTTTGAAAGATACACTATGGAGCTACTTTCAACTAACCCTCATTGTAAGTTTTGACATCAACTGAGATTTCCTTTCCAAATGCAAACAAATTCAAATCGCCCAAAAATAAGAGAGATTATTGCAGAAATATACAACATGATCCTATAGCCCCTGACAATTTGTTGATACATCTCATGAGGTCTGAGATACAAGCCTTGGCATATCGCTGCCCAATCATGCTTAGTGCACCAGCTTGGGGTCACTTGTGTCAAAAATGGTCTTGAGCATTATAGTGACTCTGTGGGAGGAATGGGGTTTTCATTGTCATTTACCCAGCCAACCATAGCCAATGGAGTTGATAGTTCAATTCCAGGATGGACAGTTTGAAAGATACACTACGGAGCTACTTTCAACTGACCCTCACTGCAAGTTTTGGCATCGACTAAGATTGCCTTTCCAAATGAAAATGAATTTGAATGGCCCAAAACTAAGAGAGGTTATTGTAGACCTCTATAACATGATACTATAGCCCATGACGGTTTGTCAATACCTCTCACAAGGTCTGAGATACAAGCCTTGGAAGACTGCTACCCAATCATGCTTAGTGCACCTTGGGGTCACTTGGGTCGAACGTGATCGTGAGTGTTCTAGTGATTCCATTGATGGAATGTGGTTTTCACTAGTATTTAACCAGCCAAATGGAGCCAATGGAGTAGATGGTTCGATTCCTAGATGGTCATTTTGAAATATACACTATGGAGCTACTTTCAACTGACCCTCACTACAAGTTTTGGCATCGACTGAGATTGCCTTGCCAAATGCAAATGAATTTGAATCACCTAAAAATGAGAGAGGTTATTTTAGACCTCTGCAACATGATCCCATATCCACTAAAAATTTGTCAATACCTCTCATGAAGTCCAAGATACAAGCCTTGGAAGATCGCTGCCCAATCGTGCTTAGTGCACCTTGGGGTCACTTGGGTCGAACATGGTCGCGAGCATTCCAGTAACTTTGTGGAAGAAATGGGGTTGTCACTAGAATTTACCCAGCCAACCAGAGCCAATGGATTAGATGGTTTGATGCTAGGACAGATGGTTTGAAAGATACACTACGGAGCTACTTTCAACTGACCTTCACTACAAGTTTTGGCATCGATTGAGATTGCCTTTCCAAACGCAAATGAATTTGAATCACCCAAAACTGAGAGAGGTTATTGTAGAAATTTGCAACATGAGCCCATAGCCCTCAATGGTTTTTTGATACCTCTTACGAGGTCCAAGTTATGAGACTTGGAAGATCTCTTCCCAATCATGCGCCTTAGTGCACCTTGGGGTCACTTGGGTCAAACATGGTCCTGAGCGTTCCACTGACTCCGTGGGTGGAAAAAGGTTGTCATTGGCATTTACCCAGCCAACCAGAGCCAATGGAGCAAACGGTTTGATGCTAGGATAGATGGTTTGAAAGATACACTATGGAGCTACTTTCAACTGACCCTCACTACAAGTTTTGTTATCAACTGAGATTGTCTTGCCAAATACAAATGAATTTGAATCGCCCACAAATGAGAGAGGTTATTGTAGACCTCTACAAAAAAATCTAGTAGCCTCTGATAGTTTGTCGATAACCCTCACGAGGTCTGAGATACGAGCCTTGGAAGATTGCTGCCCTATTGTGCTTAGTGCACCTTGGGGTCACTTGGGTCGAACATGGTCACAAGCATTCCAGTGACTCTATGGATGGAATGGGGTTATCACTAGCTTTTACTTGGCCAAGCAGAGCTAATGGAGAAAATAGGTCGATGCCAATATGGACAGTTTGAAATAGACACTACGGAGCTACTTTCAACTGGCCCTCACTATAAGTTTTGATATCGACTGAGATTTCCTTTCCAAATGCAAACGAAATTGAATCACCCAAAATCGAGAGAGGTTATTGTATACCTTTGCAACAGAATCTTGTAACCCCTGACATTTTGTCGATACCTCTCAGGAGGTCCAAGATACAAGCCATGGAAGATTGCTTCCCAATCATGCTTAGTGCACCTTGGGGTCACTTGGGTCGAACGTGGTCGCGATCATTGCAGTTACTCCATGGAAAAAAATGATTGTCACTAGCATTTACCCCGCCAACCGCAGCCAATGGAGTAGACAGTTTGATGCTAGAATGGATAGTTTGAAAGATACACTACAGAGATACTTTCAACTGACCATCACTACACAATAAATCATTTACATCTATCATGTATGTATCCATCTGATTCAAATGAACTTTCAAAGCATCAAATATTGTTTGAAATGATAAAAAATAATATCCTTAAAGCATTACAAACAACAATCAAACATTTAAGAATTCAAACCATGCAAATGACATAAGTAAATAAATAAAAATTATGAGTTTTCATTGCCTATTTTTGAGAAAATCTATACTTGGATCCCTTGTTGGCACTATTGGCCACCCATACATGATTTTTGTCCTAAGTCCTTTTCAAGACTTCTAGGACATTTAACTTTTAAATCAAATAGATTGTTACAAATTTCCATTATAGGCTTCAAAATATCTCAATTAAACATTAAGGATTATTTTATCCTTCTATCAAAGGTTGGATCCATGGTGACCCTAGGTGTCTTCATAGGTGCTCCTGCACAAGTTACAAACCCCATACAAAACCAAGTTTATTGACTCGAAATAGAATCTAAGAAAGGTGAAATTAATGTATTGAATTTAAGCTTAACGAACTTAGAAAACCTTGCACTGAGTTAATTTATTACCTAGTCAAGTGTTCCTAAAGGGTCATCTCTTTGCTTCAGGGTCTCCAATAGTGCTTCATCATCAGAAGTACTAATAGTCCAAAGTTCTTTTGTCTTTGGTCTTCCTTGATGCTTTGACAACTTGACATTTGTTTCTATAACAAGGTGTGAATACATGAGAATATTTTTGTGCTTCTCATAGTCTTCAAATGCAGGAATTCCATTATTTCTAATCATGTATGTTTGCAACCATGTTACCACAACAACAAATGAACTAGTAGGATACGTAAACTCATCACCATCTATCATCGGTTATACAAGCTTTTGTTTACCTCGTACATAATGTGCTAAATAATAATTTGACCTCTCATCATTCCCCTGCGGTGCAACCAATGCAAAACATCTCCTAGCTGCAGAAGATCTGAAAGATGGTCATACTCAAGTGAAGTGTACATGTCATCATTTCTCATAGAGGGTGTCAAAGATAAAGGAGTTAGATACTATGGAACCCATGTATCCACCCACTCACTTGAATCACAATGATCTCAATCATACTGAAAACACATGGGGAAAAAACAAGCCAACTCTCATGTCCAAATGGTCCATGTACTACTATTGGAGCTTCGGAATGAATGCATTTTTGAAGAGTCTTTCATTGTTTGAAAATCTAATCTATCTCCTATAATTCCCTCCTATAGTATGCCTTATCATACGCTAGGACCCCTAGGAAGTCTCCATGACCCCTTTCGACACATTGGAATCCTCAAGTGTGTCGAAAGGGGTTCTAAGACCCCTTAGGACACACTTGAGTGTTCTAATGTGTCAAAAGGGTTCATGAGGACTTCTTAGGGGTCCTAGTATGCCTGATCACATGTTAGGACCCCTACGAAGTCCCCATGACCCCTTTTGACACATTGGAATGCTCAAGTGTGTCCCAAAGGGTCCTACAACCCCTTAGGACACACTTGAGTGTTCTAATGTGTCAAAAGGGGTCATGGGGTCTTCTTAGGGGTCCTAGTACAGCTTATCACATGTTAGGACCCCTAGGAAGTCCCCATGACCACTTTCAACACATTGGAATCCTCAAGTGTGTCCCAAAGTGTCATACAACCCCTTAGGACACACTTGAGTGTTTTAATGTGTTGAAAGGGGTCATGAGGACTTCTTAGGGGTCCTAGTATGTCTTATCACGCGTTAGAAACCCTAGGAAGTCCCCATGACCCCTTTCGACACATTGGAATGCTCAAGTGTGTCAAAAGTGGTCCTACGACCCCTTAGGACACACTTGAGTGTTCTAATGTGTCGAAAGGGGTCAT
>MU223136.1:116981-134369 GCA_018584345.1 Thuja plicata | reverse complement strand
GACCCCTAGGAAGTCCCCATGATCCCTTTTGACACATTGGAATGCTCAAGTGTGTCCCAAAGTGTCCTACAACCCCTTAGGACACACTTGAGTGTTTGAATGTGTCAAAAGGGATTATGGGGACTTCCTAGGGGTCCTAATGTGTGATAAGGCATACTAGGACCCCTAGGAATACCCCATGACCCCTTTCAACACATTAGAACACTAAAGTGTGTCCTAAGGGGTCGTAGGACCCCTTTCGACACACTTGAGAATTCCAATGTGTTGAAAGGGGTCATGGGGACTTCGTAGGGGTCCACTAACACCTTATCACATGTTAGGACCCTTAGGAATTTTAAAACTAGGAGAAAAAGAAAAGAGCACTCACAAGAATGAGAGAATGCACTTGAAATGTTGAATCATCAGAAGTACAAAGCATTACATATGGATTAGCCAATGCTTCACTTGAGAATTTCCGAAGAAACTCCATCTCCTCTTCTGCACTCTTGCTTTGTTTCACTTCCTCTGCATGCAATATTTCAATCTCTTTTTTCATTCTTTGACGCGTTCCCAATTGCTTCTTGCTCTCTACACGCAATGATGAAATTTTCTCTCTCAGGGCTTGTATAATTTGACCTTGTTGATTTTTCCCCTCTTCTCGCAATAATCTCATCTCTTCTCATAGATTTTCAGTAATTCCAAATTTTTTCTCACCCTCTGCCCTAAGTATTTCATTTTCTTCCTTCACCTGACGAAGTTCGTATAAAATACATGTACATGGTAATATTCACAGTATTTAGGAGGCACAAATTGGTAACAATTGGAGTAGTAGGAATCAGAAAATGCACAACCTTCTTCACCAAACTGTATAGATGGGCAACCTAAAATACATCTGGAAGTAGAGTTTCTCCCTTCGCTTCGAACCATTGCAAATTAGCAAAATTTTTCTGCTCTTCACTCCAGCAAAATAGCTTATTTCAATGGCTACCAATGAATTTTTTTAAATGGTCGATTGGTTGCCTTTTCTTCTTTCAATGGCCATCTATATTTTTTCTGCAATCTTCCAACCTTTCGAACATAGTTATTACAATTTAATACCCTCATGTAGTACAGAGGTGTTTCAAGTGAGTGAAATATAGCAGTAGGAATTAGAAAATGCACACCCTTCTTCACCAAACTGTATAGATGGGAAACCTAAAATACATCTGGAAGTAGAGTTGCTCCCTTTGCTTCGGGCCATTGCAAATTAGCGAAATTTTTATGCTCTTCCCTTTAAAAAAATAGCTTATTTCAATGGCTGCCAATGAATTTTTTTAAATGGATGATTGGTTTCCTTTGCTTCTTTCAATGGTCATCCATGATTTTTTCCGCAATCTTCCAACCTTTCGTACATATTTATTATAATTTAATACCCTCATAGTACATAGGTGTTTTAAGTGAGTGAAATATAGCAATAGGAATCAAAAAATGCACACTCTTCTTCACCAAACTGTATAGATGGGCAACCTGAAATACATCTGGAAGTAGACTTTCTCCCTTCGCTTCAGGCCATTGCAAATTAGCAAAAGTTTTCTGCTCTTCCCTCTAGCAAAATAGCTTATTTCAATGGCTGCCCATGAATTTTTTTAAATGGTTGATTGGTTGCCTTTTCTTCTTTCAATGGTCATCCATGATTTTTTTTGCAATCTTTCAACCTTTCGTACATAGTTATTACAATTTAATACCCTCCTAGTACATAGGTGTTTCAAGTGCGTGAAATAGAACAAGACATTAATAAAAGATTGGAAGGTACACCTTATCACATGTTAGGACCCCTAGGAAGTCCCCGTGACCCCTTTTGACACATTGGAACACTCAAGTGTGTCCCAAGAGGTCATAGGACCCCTTGGGACACACTTGATTATTCCAATGTGTCGAAAGGGGTCACGGGGACTTCCTAGGGGTCCTAACGCATAATAAAGCGTACTAGGACCCCTAGGAAGTCTCCATGACCCCTTTCAACACATTAGAACACTCAACTATGTCCTAAGGGGTCCTACGACCTCTTGGGACACACTTGAGTGTTGAAATTTCTCGAAAGGGTCATAGGGACTTCCTAGGGGTCCTAACGACACATGACCCCTTTTGACACATTAGAACACTTAAGTGTGTCCTAAGGCATCCTTTGACCCATTCAGATACACTTGATTGTTCCAATGTGTCAAAAGGGGTCATAGGAAGTTGCGTGACAGACCTTCCTGCAGACATGTCCACAAAAATCAAACTTCTTCATACATCGGGCCTTACAAATCCAATTCTCACATGTCCTCCATGATGAAATTTCCTGGGACAAAGATGACCACAAATTAATTTTTATTTGCATTTCCTGGTACAAAATCTCATACTTCCATTGCCATACCTCCTTAAATCAAGTGAGATTTGGTAACAACATGTCCAGCATCATCTGAATGTTTAGGATAGTATAGCGATATTCCATTACCAACATACCCATTATATGTAAAATGCACTTTATGATATCACTCCACACTAGAGAATCGTCTGAGACTATCTTGGCATTTCCTAAGATATACAGACAAATTATAGCCCTGGAAAGGGCAACATAAGTTTTGTTTGGAATATTAAGAAATCCTATATTTTCTGATGTTTTTACATTCAAATTAGGAATTCAATGTTTCTTGTACCAAAGAAAAAAATATGATATCAACTCTCTTGTCCCTGGTCAAGAGTACATTTGCTAAGAATTGGGCTTTGAGTTCTAGATCCTAACCTTGGTAGATTTTTCTCGTATTCATATATTCCCTCCAAAAATTGATCCAGAGCTCTATTACTAAAGCACACTATGAGAATGGGACCAGAGGAATTTGAAATCTTATGAAGCAAAGCCTTTACAATTTGCAACCCTGTAAATGTTTTTACAGTGCTAGGAGGGCCTTGAATAATGGCCAATTTTTCAGTGAGCCCATGATTAATGGCCACCTCCTCACTATCATCAATAAAATCACATTTGTAGACTTGTTTCCAATCAAAATTACATTCAAACTGAGCTGTTTTGGCTTCTAGATAAACTAACTGATCTATAAAAATAATATTGAATGAAAGACCAAATTCTACACCATCTTTACCTCCTCTCATCCCCACATATTCAACAAAGTTATAAACCTAGAAATCAGAGGACCCTTTCTTCTCAACAAACTCCCATTTTTTCTTGTAACTCCCTCTAATTTTCTTCACACACTCCCTATAAGCTACAAGTAAATCTTCTCTTATAACCCTGAACTAAATGTGTAAATAATTATATATACATTCTTGTATGGCTCTGCAGTTCTCTATTTATAGGAATACAAGGCTCTCCACCTGCGCTATCATTTTCCTAGAGTTCCATGGAAGGAGGTAATATATGGGTTTCTCTTAAACATTTCCCCTGCATAAAAAATACAATTATTGGCCCCAATTCATTATCTCTACATTTACAAACATAAATAAAAATTCTACGCCAAAAACAAGTTTCAAATTTGCTGGTATTCACATGACAACTAACATTACTCATTACCATGGACTAAATGCAAATTCCATGCCAATGTGTCAAAAGGGTTCATGGGGACTTCCTAAGGGTCCTAATGTATGATAAGGTGTACTAGGACCCCTAGGAAGTCCCCGTGACCCCTTTTACCACATTGGAACACTCAAGTGTGTCCCAAGGGGTCCTACCACCTCTTGGGACACACTTGACTGATCCAATGTGTCGAAAGTAGTCATGGAGACTTCCTAGGGGTCCTAACGCGTGATAATGTATACTACGACCCCTTAGGTTCCTCTGTGACCCCTGAGAACACATTGGAACACTCAATTGTGTCCCCGGGGGTCACAGAGGGACCTAAGGGGTCCTAGTACACCTTCTTATGTGTTAGGACCCCTAGGAAGTCCTCATGACCCCTTTCGACACATTTCAACACTAAAGTGTGTCCCAAGGGGTCGTACGACCCCTTAAGACACACTTGAGTGTTCTAATGTATTGATAGGGGTTACAGAGGGACAGTGGGTCCTAATACACTTTCTCAAGCGTTAGGACCCCTAGGAACCCTCTATGACCCCTTTGGAAACCTTTTGGATGCCTTACACTGGTGTAATTAACCTATCTATTAATATGTCCTATATAATAAATATTATATATATACTATACTTGATTTTATTATATATACAACAATATTTTATATATAGTATATAGTACATATCATATTGAATATATATTTTTTACTATATATATTATATCATACATACATACATACATACATACATACATACATACATACATACATACATATATATATATATATATATATATATATATTGTAAAATACACATTAATATATAATACCTATAAAATAATATATAATATATGATATATAATGTAACATTTAATGTTAATATATATTATATAATATTTAATGTAAAATGTATATTATATAATATTTAATAGATAATAGATATTATATAATATTTAATATATTTAATAGATATTATATAATATTTAGTATATATAATATATAATCTAATATATATATTTTGATATATAATATATCATATGAAGCATGGAGAAATGGGAGGGAGAAAGGGGTTGGAAAAAAATTAAGAGGGAGAAAGGGGAGGGAAAATTTAAAAATCAAAATTTTGCTAGAATTTTTAGGTACCCAAAAATATTGGGTGCCTGATTAGGCTCGGTATTGCTTTGTGCACCAAACTTACATGGTCAACTATACAAATGTCACAAAAATGTGTTTTTCCCTTGTTTCTTTGAGTTCCAGACTTCGACCATGTAGCTGACGACTTTTTTTTCACCCAAATTTGATGAAACAAAAAGGGTATCTTAAGGAGATTATCAGCTTTCTATAGATATAATTGTTGTCAATTTTTGAATTCGGTAAGTAATTATTAGTTATTTTCTAATTGAGTTACCTCTAAAGTGCTGATTTATATACTGATTGAAAATGGCTATAACTTTCAGATGATATAACATTTTTGAAATCCAAAAAATGCGTCATATTCTATGCTTCGCCTACTATAAGGGAATTTTTTTTTTTGAATTTTGTAAATTTTTCAATGAGTTAAGGTGGTTAGACACAGGAGTTTTTTTATTCTGAAAATGTTGTAGCCAAAAATTCATAATTAATTATTATTTTAGAATAAAACTACAAAAAAATATGCATCACATCTGGGCATGAGTCTACTACTTATATATAAAATCTTATAATAAAATATTACCATTTGATTATGATGAAGGTGGTTAGACATACACCTAATTCTTATTTTTTTCTTGAAATTTTTGTACTACTACATTAAAATCTATACTTTTCACCAATCATATTAACATTTTTTTCAAAAAATGCCTAGTAGTTTAGAAACTACATTCAATTTTCTACAGATTCTTTTCTTACAAATTTTTGATATTAGGTAGATAGCTAGTTGAAATTTTGACGTCAAGTTGACTAACCCTGATTTGCTGATTTTTCATTGCCACTTAAGGGCATAGTTTGGGCCCTCATGATCTTGCACATACCCTTGAGAAAAAAAAGCCAAGAATCTATGTGAGAGGGAAGTGCAATAATAGTTTCGTAAGGTGTTCTCTTGAGCCAACACATTGTAAATAGCACAACTATTATCGAGATTATAATCTCTCCACCTACCTCAAATAAATACCATCATTAATCAGAAACTTTGCATTAAACCCATCATCCAACCTATCATGCGAGAGTTAAGTTTCCACATTAGCCTCTAGCTAGTCTTTCTTGTTCCACATACACTTCCCTTTGTTGACAACACCCTTATTTACACAAAAATCTACAACTCCATTAGCCTCTCAATAAACTTGAGAGATGCAGCAATTATCAAGGGATGAAACTATATCTTTAGATTTATTTATCAAATTTTTGATGGTCAATGAGGATTTATAATTACCCTTAATACAATCAATAATGTTTTTTTTCAATCTCCCTCCACCCAAATTTTTTTATAATTTAAGTGTCTAACCCTCAGGAGACCTTGATAATCCCTAATAGCTTCGACCATGTGGTTTTTCTGGCTACCTAGAGGGAGCGCCAAAACTGAAATAAATATGTCATTATCATCCATTATGACTCCTCCACACCAAGCTGGCCCAGGATTTCTCTTGGCCATCCCATCAAAATTTAACTTCACCCACCCTAGAGGGGAGGAGTCCATTGGCAATTATCTCTTGACATTTTGATAGGCTTGAGAGCGACCAAAATATCCATCTGAATATTTATTTCACAAATTTGATTTCCAGGGTCTATCTAGATTATAACTTTCTTTCATTCCCTTTTATTTCTAAAAAAGAATAAGCAGTTTTTGCAAATGAAATATATAGAGGCACAAGATAATCCAATAGTTTCTAGGAACATTTTGTCCTCTTCTAAAGAAAAAAATCTCTAATCCAAATTTTTATTTGAGGTCTCCAAATCATTGATCCAAAATCCATGTACTTTAAGTAAAACTTAAATTATTTGTTCTAGAAGTTGTGGAAGTATTATGATTCTTCCATGTAGTTGGATCCATTAAGGAACTACATCATCAATTTTAATTTTAATTGCTGCTATAAAATATGTAGCTAATGAATCCGCAAGAGGGTTCTTTTCCCCTTTTATATGGAGATCAAAAAATATCTTTATTGGGTTTCTTATTTATCAGGCTCCTCAGAGCTTGAATATTAGTTCAATAACCAAAAAAAAATATGGTTTGTAGAATATTTTAAAATTTCACACTAATACATTTGGTACCAAATTGCAACGACAGTGCCGTTGCAATTTTTCCATCACAACCTTGTCATTGTTGCAATTGCGACGATAGACCGTCGCAATTGCAACGACGACAAGGTTGTGACGGAAAAACTGCAACGGCACTGCTGTTGCAATTTGGTACCAAATGTATTAGTGTCAATTCCATTTTTAACTACAAGATTATCTTTCTCATAAATATGATATATACAATATGTAATTTGTGAAAGTTCCTAGTCTGTAGTCATAGATCTCTATCCTTTTATCTTGGAGTTCATGTATTAAGATCTATAGATGTTGGGAGAATACAATTAACAACTACATTAACACAAATTATTGCAAAAATTAGTAACAATTTTATTTAGGTTTCTTTAGCCACTATGAGGAGGGTTTAAAATCAATCGACAATACCTTTGAAAATATTATAATTCTAAAATTTGAAAGGGAGAATAGGAAGCCAAACCTAGGTAGGAGCTAGAGAACCTAGGTCAACCATTAGATCAAACTCCAATTTCCATTTACACAGAGATGGGAATTTATGTATAACATTATTAAAAGCCCATGTATCCCCAATTAAAGCCTTAATAAAGTTCTCATGAACCATAATTCTAAACAAAAATAAGCTATTTTTCATGGTTGTTATTGTCACGCCACCTTTTAATTTCTAAACAAAATTAGCCAATCTTCTACCCTAATGAACATTGGGGAGGAAAACAAAAAAATATCGATTAAGGAGAGTTTATGCATTTCTATTAAACCATCCATCAATTCATCTAGAAAAGTAATCTCCAAACCCTCCACTAATTATGCAATTGGTGAGGGAGTTTCAAACTTTGAATTTTCCATCTTTGGAGATTTTCCCCTCACCAATTTCTCCACAAATGAGTATGGATAGAATTCATTATCATAGAAATAATCCAAAACAAGCAGCGATGAGGCCAAGAAGGAGACTAAGCAACTGGGTTGAGGATCTTCCTTTGAAGTTGTTTCCTTATGCTTTATAGAACTTCGGAAAATATTTTTGGATGGAGGAGCCCCTCGGGAACCCCCACTTGACATTCTCATCAAGTGGAAAGAGAATTATAAATTCAAAAATGGGAAGGTAGGAAAGTTGCAAAGCCAACTCGAGTATTGTTATGCCTAACGAAATTAAAAGCTAATTGTTGAATTGGTAGACTCTTTTAATTTTCTCTGAAGAATTGGACTAAGAGTAGTTCAATGTTTTTACTAAATTAGCAAGGAAAGAGATTTGATCCCAAGTACAAAGAGGGAAAACTAAGAAACAACTATCAAAGAACAACAAGTATTGAATAGTCTAGGCGACAGCATAAACTGAACAACACTGACACAAACCCTGCTAATACTGCATAACTAACTAGATAGTAACCAAATACATCATATATGCAGAGGTCAAAAATTGACACCAAAACCATCTACAATAAAGTTTACTATAACCAACCATAATGAGTGATTAGGGAAATTTGCCAGCATATTAGAAAGTTCATAGGAAATGAAGCGATAGGGTATGTAGATCTAAACAAAAAAATAAAAATTAGATAATATAAAAACTAATAATTATGGATAATAATTAGGTGTCAGTTCTTCCGGAGCTTCCATCCATTTCTTGTTCTGAGACAGATATCCTAGAGCTTTGTTACCACTGCTATTGCCAATCTTTTGAAGCTAATTTTTTATTTGGGTTTTTATAGTTGACACTCCCAATATAGCTTTCTACACTTAGCCTTTTGTGAATTTTTGAGGAAGAGAAAGGAAATCTCCATACTCTTGTTGTACTCAACCAAACTGTTTTCCAACAAGTTCACCCATTCTTTGGTTCCTAGATTGTGAGTATTTTAATGTTACTATAATACACATACTGATTTTGTGAATATCTTGGTCAATCTATTTGTAACGTTTGTTTAGATTGTACATGAGTACGTCATATAAAATAGTGCTTCCATTGTTTTGACATAATTTTAGTGCTATTCTAAAATTGCATTCTTTAGTAGAAAATTCAAAAGTAAAAATTTAAAAGATTGATATTTTTTTTTTTGAAAATCTTCTATAAATGATCATACTATCAAAATATTTTAAATAATTATGTCCCTAAGATTTTAGTTACTAATACTAGATATTTGATAATTTTAAACTATTTATAGAAGTTTTAGGGAATATATATACTTTTATAGATAGTCTAGAATTATGCTTATAACTAATTGAAAAGATATATTAATCAGGCCTATATAATTAGGACTAGTAATCATTTATGTCTAGTCATGTTACATATATTTTTTTTTCTGCTCAATTACATTTAATTCAACTAATTCAATGACAAAATTCATATTGTAGACAACCAATTCAAAATCTTTAATTAAGCCGATAGACTTATTTAAGAGAGAGTTCATGCTGGATTGTTCAGACTTACCGGCAGTCTTACGCCGGCAAAAGTTGAAACGGCGCCGGGAAATGGTGTTAGGTTATCGGCTTAATGACCGATAGTTTAATACCAGGATGTTCTGCCATTCTTCTGCCATAGACTAAAGCGTCGCGACCATCCGGGCCTCCAAAGAAAAAAACACTGCAATATTATGCGAGACACTGGAAGGTGCCAGCTGGGATTCACAGACTCCAGGACCCCATCTGCTCGTTGGTATTTGTGTAAGGGCAGAATAATCATTGCGGCTCTCTTTTCTTCTGGAACATTGCAAATGTCTGCATGTCTTGGAAAGAAGAGATTTCAGTCATCGGCCTTACAGCCACCTTTATCAGTTGCTCAAATGCGTTGAAGGCAATCACTATCTGGTCTTCATGGTATCTGTTTCTTTGATATGCTGTTCGAAAGCCTCTGCATTGGTACGGGAAGGGAAGTTACGTACAAAGGTTATGGAGTTTAGCTTTACATTACCCCACTGCACTTAGACGGAAATTTGTACAGTGTTCACAATAAATATGTTGTGTGCATATCCAGTGTCCATTCACATTGTGAGGCCGCATTCATGAGACCACATTTCTTTAAGGGGCCCTGTGTGTACCACCGATGCCTCCAGATTTCATCAATTGCCTGTTCATGGCGAGTTTAAAACTGGTCTTAAGATTTTCTTCTCCTCTTCTATTCTGTGCATCCTGGCAACAAATAAATCCCACCTCGTACTATGCAGGCAGAGATAATCATAGCAAAGGCCCTAACTATGCAGGCAACTGTGCGCTTAGCAATTTGAGCACATTTTAATCACGCAAAAGGGAAATAATTTCGGTCGTTGATCCTTTGTTAGATGCTCGACTATTAATGAATAAACTGCCTATTAGAAGGAAGTCCACATGGAAGGATTTAGTTTGAGCGCGCTTGCGCTCTTAATGTCTCTCCCTTGACCAAGCTAAGCACGTTCGGGAGGAAATAGAAATATATTAAAATTTTGAAAAAAATTAAAGTTCAAGAATATTGTTCCTGGTAAAAAATTAGGTGACCACCAATTTTCTATTTCCTTCCAAAATATATGTTTCGTTTTGAATGGGCTCTTCAACTATTAGGTTAGGGAAGATTTTTTAAATAACTCCTTTGAAAGCATTTATCACACAAACATAATAGATAGAAATAGCGGGATAGAGACAAAGGGATATATGGAAGAGGAAATATGGATAAATAGAGATAGAGATACAAATAGATATATGCATACAATGTTAGCATAACTGATGCAATGATGCTCAGTAGTGCATTGATGAGATTGGTACAGATTTGATGACACATGAATCAGTTATTTGGTTGTCATTGATGTCAACAGATTGACTTAGTGTTTTTAGTATGTTACCAGATATTGTGTAAGTGAATCATGAGTTTCATTATGTTTCTGAAGTTGCTATTCTAATGGAAGAATATGTCATGTGTTGTGATCTTAACTTTGTCATCGCGACTTTTGATATGAAGTATTGAGTTGGTTATGTTTGAATGAAATCAAACTGGGTAACTACTAAAACAGTTAGTGACAAACTGCAAGTGATTTGAATGTTATCTAAAATCGGTAATCTATTTGATGGAGCAGTCATAGGATATTATTGTGAACTATGTCGAGATACTATGTTTGTGATCGCGACACATATTGTTGATCGATACAACTAGTTTAGTTGTCGGGAAGTGGTGTTAACAAAATGAACAGGTAAACGAGATAGAGTTATGTTGGATAACTTGTGACTAAGAGGGGGGGGGGGGGGGGGGGGGNGGTGTGAATCATTACAAATAGGTATTGACCTGATTCAGCCACCAATCTGATTAACTGCACTAGCACCTTCTTAACCTCAAAGCATATGAATGAAATAATCAAATAACAACAAACAATATCGAGCATCAATAATTTTAACAAACAAAAAAAATAGTTTTTACATGGAAACCCTTGTAAAAGAGAAAAAATTCATGGTGGGGATGACACCCACAAGCCCAATACTACAGTATATGAGTTTTCCCTATTAGAAGCTACAAATACCCTTTCTGAGGGTTCACCCTAGTAGAAGTGATTAGTACACTGTTAGGAGTACAATAAGATCAGCTATGATCTACCTCGCTAGAGGATTTAAAACCCCATTAAATAAGTCACATTGTTAAAGGATTTACAAATAAGAACCTGTTTGAGTTCACCTTGTTAGAGGATTTGACCTGCTGTAACTGTTAGGGAACAACAAGATTTTTGATCTGTACAATGCCACTAATTGCCTATCAGATCCTTTTTCAGCTCTCTATATTATGCAAACTTCTCTCTACTCTCTGATTGCAACTTCAATATGAAATCATAAAACCCTAATCAACAAAAAACATTTTAAACAATAATTCTTCTTTCTCAATACGAGCAGTTCCCTTATATAAACAACTTGTACTGACTTAAGATTGATCTTTAAATTATTTTCTCGTGACAGTAATATGTGTCAAATTGGTAATCTCGATGAGAAAAATGTTTTACCATGACCGTGTTAGGTCAAGATAAGATCTGCATGTTTATATATCCAAGATAATAAAACATGCTTTTACTTCTCCAATGCAATGCCATAAATCTATTTTAAATGCTTGCCTCGATCGTGTAAATACCAATACATTGAATGTATAACCTTTATTCCACGTCATCATATCATTATAAATGATCGTATAAACTATACCACTCACCGATCTGTAATCACCTGATTGGTTGATCAAGAACATAAGAGTTCTACCTGTCTTGGTGTCTATGACACTCAAAACTATATCACCGCTCAACCAAATAAGTTTTTATTGGAATCATATATTCCTTATACCATATACATATTGTGTCTCTCACCGCAATAACTGAATTATTCCTTATCTCGACCGCTACCACAATCTGACTAATATTGTTCTTCCTGAACACCAGTCAAGACACATAGTTGACTTTTCCTTTTACTGATCATGTATAGTTCTTACCGATCACTGTAACCATGGTATCTGAATACATTTTCATCAAGGACAACCAATTACGCATCCACTCATGACTTCTCTACATATCATCTTCGATTCTATATCATAATGCCAATAATATCCACCTTTGGCATTGATGGAAAAAACTTCTGAAAGTCATCTCAAAGCATACTACAATATCATCTGTACATCAATCTCAAAGTATACCCCCCTTACATTATGCAAGTGATATTGTTATCACACAACATTTCATCATCCTTCCATATAATACATTACACATCATTCTCCCATACAATATATGACGTGCATCATTCTCCCCCTTTTTGTACAAAGTAACGAAGGCTTATAAGTACTTACCAAAATTACATTCGGTCAAAAGTTTCCTTAAAGTTGGTCTTTGCTAAATCTAGTGATGTGTCCCAATCCTTGTATAAGTGTTCTATAGATAAAAGTTTTCCATGTAGAACCAATATCGTTCCTTCCATATCATTCAAAGTGTTCATCTCTTGACTTAGTATTGTATGTGCATCTCATACATGTTGTTGCATGAGATCCATAATGGGAGCTAGATATGCCCGCACATCCATAAGTGATAAAATTATGTTATCTTGCTTAGCTTGCAACATCATCATTTTGCTTGAAATCATCTTCACCTTGGCAGTATATGTTGAACTCAACTAGTTAGAGGATCAAATTTGTAATCAAATCTTCAATTCCTTGTTGGGCTTCCTCTCTCTTCTTCTCTAGATCTTGTGTAAACGATGTAAATTTGTTTACAAGTATCTTTCCTTTCTCCCATAGAATTTCCTTCATTTTATTCGCTAGAATTTCAAGTGACTCTTTTTCTACTGTTATGGCTTCTTTCAAATTGTTAGCTCATTGTTTATCATATTCTTTTATTGCCAACTTGTTAGGTACCTGATCAGAAACCACCTTGACCAACATACCCAATTGATCAATAGGATTATCTTGTTTTCCATATCTCACATTAGGTACTAAATTCTTTATGTTTCTGTCTCCTTTTAGTATTTTGACCTTCTTTTTCTTTTCCCTCAACTTGTTCCTTTCAGCTTTCTCCCTGAGTGTATCATACATTTTCAATAGCTCTTTGGGGCTGATCTGAGTAATATCAAAATTTGTTTGCATCTCTTCATCTTCATATTCTTCTTCATCTTCTTCTAAACTATTTGTATCGTTTGTTTTTCTTTTCTTTGTTGTGCTACCTTCACCGGTTAGATCTAGTTTTCTCTTTACTGAAAGTATATCTTCATCATCCTTATTACCTTTCTCTTTATCAACAATCTATTCAGGAATATCAGATATAACCTTACCTATGACTTCATTAATCTCTTCAGTTGTTGTCTCTTATGTTTGCCTTGTCTCTTCAACCAATTTGACGTCAACAACAATCTGAGACTTCACATATTTTGTCAATAAATCCACTATCTCATTCCTTACCGATTGAGTATCACCAATGAGAATTATTGTAACTTAGTTCTTTGTCTTAGATTCTTCTCTCATTACTTCAACTGCCAACTCTATATGTTCAGTAGACAGTTCCGGTTGAAAAAGTGTAAGTTCTTGCTCCATCATTACTTTGTTAATCTTCAAAGCATCTCTCCCTCTTATGTTAATTGCATTAAATAGTTCTTTAGGTACAAATTTGTAAATTTTACTAGGTGAATTGAAAAAAGTGTGTAAAATTTCTACAATTGCACCTTCAATCTTCCTTTTCTCTTCATTGTCAAACTTGTAAAAGTGAGTCCACACCTTTTTATCATATTTCCATGTTCTTTGATGTCTTCAACAATGTTCTCAAGAATGATAGAATTGTCATTTTTATCAGTTTCTACAGTTGTAGAATTTTTCCCACACTCAGTTCCGACCTTTTCTTCTTGAGCCTTTTCTTTACCTTTCTTCTTTCTTTTTGACTCTTTGTAGCATGATGTCATTTGTTTCTTTCTTTTGTAATTTCTTTGAAAAGTC
Source organism: Thuja plicata (assembly GCA_018584345.1). Lineage (NCBI taxonomy): Eukaryota > Viridiplantae > Streptophyta > Pinopsida > Cupressales > Cupressaceae > Thuja > Thuja plicata. The sequence goes on along the minus strand of MU223136.1, from coordinate 120,203 downwards.
TATGGTGTCTTCTTCTCTGACTTAGCCTTAATAGAAGTAGTGGAATTAGATGTATATTGTTTCAGTACTGAACCCCTTGTAACTCTTTGAGGTGTAACCTCTTCTACTTCAATTCTAGAATCCTTGGATCCTGCAGCAGATGTGCCTGCTTCATCAATTTTCTTTTTCTTTCTTAGTCTTGTCATTATTTCAAGTGTAATGCCACTTATTTTGGCTAAACTGTCAACATGTTTTCTGATCTTTCTTTGGATTAAAGGTGTTGTCAACTCATTGTATATTTTTAATGACGAATCTTCATAAGTTCAAAACCTAGGTGTTTAAGTATCAATTGGTTTAGATAATAGAACATCAACATGAATAGTGACTAGATCACATCAAATTCATAACCCGGGGAAGGTATCCAACTTGTTCTTGGTTACACTTCTTGCAACATGCAAGTATCTGTATCTACTAGAAAAAGTATATCATCTTTATACTTCTCAACAATACTGGTTGGGATTCTCTCACTTAGCTACATTTTACTTTCAAAATATTTAAAGTGATCCCACATAACTAAATCAAAATTGTTTCCTAAAGTCCTTATGCATTGTTTAATCTACATTACTATCGGTCTATCCTTTGACCATGTAATAGAACCTATTCCAGGAAAATTATCTTGCAAGTAAAATAATATACATAGAAGGAGTGATTCATATTTGAATGACTACTTCTTATCTTTCTTGATCTTCTCCATGTTCATAAAGAATTGACTCCTCAGCATCTCATAGAGATCATATTTTGCATCTTCCTTCACCATTATGTATACAACATGAATAGCTCCACCAAGTACACTATTCAATTAACTAGACTGATATGCATTGTATCTTATCACCCTTGAAGAGAATCTCACTTCCTTGTCAGTTATATCCTTTATAGTCATGGCTTTGTGATCCTGTTTGGATTTGGTTAAACGAGTAACCAGATTTGCATCAATAGTTCATAGAGTAGGTGCTTCACCAGTCACACAAAATCCAGTAACTTTGTGGATTAATTACTTTGAAATCTTGAGAAGCTTATCCATCCAAATGAATTGATCATGTACTATGCTTAAAACCTATCTTATCCATTGTAGATGAAATTCATCAGGTATCTCAGCAGCATAAGTAAAACCTTTTTGAACCAAATGCATGTGTTCATCTTTTCCCTTCACACCATCGTTCAACTTAAAAAATCATTTTAGATGTCATCAGTTTCCAATTCTTCCAATTTGAAATGACTGAATGAACAAATTTCTTCAATTAAAAATACACTGTAGGGTATTGAAGATAGGGCACCCATTGGATCATTTTCATTTTTCTTCATCAGGTGTAAGTTGAATACGGGTCTTGTCTCATCAATTATGTTGACTAAAAATGGAGTATCCATAATGTTAACAATCAATCAGTAGTAGCAATGATTCTTGTAAGTATATTTTTAGTTCAACCTATAACGTTGACTTCACTGATTAGAGTATCTTGCGTGAAATCTTAGTCCACAAACACAAATAGTTATCTCTATGGAATGTAGCCAAATGTTTTCCAATAAATTTCATAAAAATGAAAAGTGATAAAAGAGTGTATTTTCTCATAATATAACATTTGAGAATGTAGTCATTTGACATAACGTTCAAATAGTGCTTTCCACGGACCACAACATTTCAAACATAACACTCGATATATGCACACAAAAACTTTTATCTTCACTAACTATCATTAATTCAATCATAGGCATCTCAGAATGCATATGAATGTTACCGCTCATGAGCTTAGGGGATCAGTAAATGATTTGACTTTAAGTGCTCCTCCTAAGAAAATAATGTGCTTAGTTTACTGATGGATTCACCATATTTTCCGCACTTGTTGAGTTCTTAGTTAATTTTCACAAATTCAATTCTCCTTTCCTTACCCATGTCTTCTTCATATCATTCCTTATTTGGGTCTATGCAGGATCATGGTATGCCAAAAATTGGCGATGTGAAAAAATTAGTTTTTCACTCATCCAAAAGCACACCCAAAAGTTTGTTGACTTTTGAGTAGGCATGGGTGTTAGTACACCTGGCCAAGCCAAAAGCCAAAGCTAAAGCTTTATCGGATATCTGATATTATCTGATATCTGATATTATCGGATATCTAATATCTCCCGCCAAAATTTGGATTCAGGCTTTTCATTTTCATCATATTTTGAATGTTTATTTTACTTTATGTATTACTATTTTATTTAAACAATATTAATATTATATTAATATTAATATTATATTTATATTAATAATAATATTATATTAATACTAATATTAATAACACATTAATATTATATATATATATATATCACTAGAGTTCCTACATAGAGAGAGAGAAGTAGGAGAGAGAGAGAGACCCCTTAGGACACACTTGAGCATTCAAATAGGTTAAAAAGGTTCATGGGGTCTTATTAGGGGTCCTAGTATGCTTTATCACGTATTAAGACCCCTATGAAGACCTCATGACCCCTTTTGACCCATTTGAATGCTCAAGTGTGTCCCAAGGGGTCCTAAGACCCCTTATGACACACTTGAGCATTCAAATGGGTCGAAAAGGGTCATAGGGTATTCCTAAGAGTCCTAGTATGTCTTATCACGTACTAGGACCCCCAGGAAGACCCCATGACCCTTTTCGACCCATTTGAAAGCTCAAGTGTGTCCCAAGGGCTCATACAACCCCTTAGGACACACTTGAGCATTCAAATGGGTCAAANNNAGCCTTATCACATACTACGACCCCTAGAAAGAGCCCATGACCCCTTTCAACCCATTTGAATGCTCAAGTGTGTCCCAAGGGGTCATACAACCCCTTAGAACACACTTGAGCATTCAAATGGGTTGAAAGGGGTCATGGAGTCTTCTTAGGGGCCCTAATACATGATAAAGCATACTAGGACCCCTAGGAAGACCCCATGACCCCTTTCGAAATATTTGAATGCTCCAATGTGTCCCAAGGGGTCCTACGACCCCTTAGAACACACTTGAGCATTGAAATGGGTTAAAAAGGGTCATGGGGTCTTTCTAGGGGTCCTAGTACGTCTTATCACATACTAGGACCCCTAGAAAAACCCCATGACCCCTTTCAACCCATTTGAATGCTCAAGTGTGTCCCAAGGGGTCATACGACTCTTTAGGACACACTTAAGCATTCAAATGGGTTAAAAAGGGTCATGGGGTCTTCCTAGGGG
>MU223136.1:22023-66909 GCA_018584345.1 Thuja plicata | reverse complement strand
AAATCCATGACATAAAGCATAAGGTCCATAATGTCTAATAATGCATCAAAAGTAAAGTATCATATGCTAAGTCTATCATAAGCAAGAACTAGAAAAACTATGATGGGGTCCGGGATGGGCCTCACAACAGATTTCAGAGTTTATCCTGAACTATCTTATCTGTCGCTATGGCATTCCTCAAGACATTGTTACTGATAATGGAGGACCTTTCAAGAACAAGGATGTCATAGAGCTATGTAGGAAGTTCAGCATTACCCACCATACCTCTTCCAAGTACTTTCCACAAAGCAATGGTCAAGCTGAGGCTACAAATAAAACCATTCTTAGAATCCTTAAAAAGATAGTCGATGAAGCTGGCCGTGATTGGCACCTGCGCCTCAATCCCACCCTTTGGGCTTACCGCACCTCCATTCGAACCCCCACGAGAGCCACTCCCTTTGCCCTTGTTTATGGTACTGAGGCTATTCTACCCATCGAAATTGAGCTCCCTTCCCTTAGAGTCTCTTTGAAGAATCTGTTGTCCGAAGAAGAATACAGAGTTGCCCGCTTGCAAGAGCTGGAACTCCTTGATGAGAGACGCCTCAATGCCCCAAACCACCTCCGTGTGTATCAAAATCGCCTTCACCTTCAGTTCAATAAAAGGATCAAACCTCATCAATTTGAGGTTGGTGATCTTGTCCTGCAGCATAGCATGAAGAACCTCCAGAACAGAGAAAAAAAGGGAATTTTGAACCTAATTGGTTGGGTCTCTTCATTGTTACAACAAAGTATGGTTCCGGCGCCTATCAGATTGTGTCTCTAGAGGGAGATCCACTCCCTAATCTTGTAAATATTGTACATCTCAAGCGCTTCTATGCTTGATTAGTCAGTAGTCTGTTGTATAGCAGAAATTGTTCAGAAAATCCAAAAAAATCAGAAAAGCAGAAAATCCAAAAAATCAGAAAAGCAGAAAATCAAAAAAATCAGAAAAGCAGAAAATCAAAAAAATCAGAAAAGCAGAAAATCCAAAAAATCAGAAAAGTAGAAAATTCAAAAAAATTAGAAAAGGAGAAAATCCCAAAAAAGTCAGAATATTCAAAAAGCAAAAAAACCAGAAAATATCAAAAAAGCATAACAAATACAAAAGCTTGAAAAGAAACAAAAAAAAAATCAAAAAAAGAGAAAAGAAAAAAATCCGTCCATATGTGAAAACCACTTCGATGGCGCAATGGATAAGTACCATGGTGAAAACCTATTTCAGGTGCCATGTGTAGTCAAATCCACCATCAATTCCCTCCATTTGTCTATACCGCTTACATTGCCTTTTCATAATAAGTGTCGCTACCTATATTTGTGCAGGTAGTCTTTCGACCATTCTCTCACTTCCGCAATAATGATTCCTACACGACTGAGCTTACCAAATCACGAAACTGAGCTTTGTTCTAGACACAGTGATCGCAAATGTTTTTCATCAAATCAGTAGACAGATTGACTTTCCTAATGATCATTCTATTCACAAGCCATTGCCAGCGAATTTCTATTTTCTATCAATCAAATCTTTAGCCCATCAGGATGAATCCTTCCGATGTCGGCTGTTCTATCAATCATCCCATCAAATTGTTCATGGCAAGAACTTTTGGACTGAATGACCACTTGGTCAGTATGCCTTTTTGTTGATTTTATCTTGTTTTTTATTATGTTCTTATCACAACAGCCTCGATCTTCTATATCTTTGTTCGTTATGGTGAGTCTTTAGTAAAATACGTGTCTTTTGTGGTATGATCTTCTTATCATAGTTTTCTAGGGCATTTATGTTTTGATATTCAGTTATGACTATGTATGCCTCACTAGGGGCAAGACGCATGCATCCCATAATCCCTTAAAAGATCTGGGTGTATTGCGTCTCCTCATGAGTAACATTTCATAGGTCTCTTCATATCTGATATCTCACATTCTTGTTCCTAACAATCTATTTGTTTGAGAGTCTAGTCCATGCAAAGGAACCATGTCACCTATGTTTTCTAGCACATGGTACATAACTCCTTTTGCAATATCAAACTAGGGTGTGCTCTCCAACATTGACACGATATTAATCCCACTATCATATAGTTAGTCTTTGCATAAGTAGTTAAGTCATATTGCATTATGGTTTTGCTCTTGGTAAAGGTTTCTATTTATTCTCCCTATCCAGTCACCTAAGTGATTTTACCAGATTTATTGCGATACACAAAAAATAGTGTCCCCATTTGTCTTGCATTCATTGCATTCATTAGTCATTAAGTTATTAGCTCTTGCATTGATTATTTCATTAGTCATTATACATTCATTTCATTAGTCATCACATTGATCATTAGTCATTAATTATTTGCATTATTAGTCATCACATTGATCATTAGTCATTAATTATTTGCATTGTTATATATTTTGCATTGTTCATTCCATTAATTCATTAATCATTAGTTCCATTAATCATAGCATTATTCATTTGTCATTAATCATTAATCATTGGTCATTAATCATTAAACATTAGACATTAATCATTAATCATTATACATTTGTCTCACATTTCATCCCTTACGTTCATTAATCATTAATCATTACAACATTACATTATCATTTCATTAATCATTATAGCTTACATTATTCGTTCATTACATCATTTACATTGCATTAAAACATTTATAACCATTTGCATTTGCATTCCATTAAGTTGTATCCATCACATTTAGCATTCATTTCCATCAAACATCATAAAACATTTATAACATCATACATGATAACATATAAGCATTAACATATCATAATAAATCTGCATCGCATCCTTGCATCACAAATTTGTCAGTCTCATCATGCATACGTAAATTCATCTCATCCTGCATGTCAGTCATTAGCATCATATACGATAAGCATAAACATCATATATACATCCATACATAAGCATGTAAAATCATCACAAATGCATAAACATAAGAGTCCATAGTCCAAAATAAAGTCCATGTATATATCTCAAAAGTGTCATCGTACATCATGTGTCAAAACTGTCAAAAATGTGTATTTAAAAATCTAAGCAGAATCATGGCAGTGGCTGTGATGGTCCTACGCCACTGCTGGGACATGGCGGTAAACCCACTGACCCCTGTGATGCTCTCCCTGTGCTGGTCAACTGTGACCTCTCAAAGTATGCCGACGCTCGTGCCTCCTCTGGCACTGATCCAAAATACAGTCCCATATAATATGCGTCCTCTCAGCCCCTGCGTCCTACCTCTCTCTGGGCGGCCATAACATCGGCCATCATTTGCCCCATCCCTGCTGCTGTACCTGCCTACCACGCTATATCACGATCTGCTTTGTAGTCCTCAGCACATCTGCGTGCTAAATCTCTCTCTACTGTCAGAGCTGCTATCTGTGCTACAAATCCTGCCCGCTCCTCCTCCCAGTCCCCATGCTCCTCGATGATGGTGAACTCACCACTGTCCACCCGAGCCTGTAAAATGTCTAGTGCCCGCTGTGCACTATCTCCTTGAGCTGTCTCTAAGGCTAGCTCTCCCTGAACTCGGGTCACCTCTGCCTGTAGGCTGCTGGCTGTAGCTTGTGTTGTCGCTAACAACCCCTGAACCCTCCCTAGCTTTGTCTGCAGGCTATCTCACTCTGCTACAACTGTATCATATGTCTCCTAGGCTACAAAGCCCGTTGGTGGTCCCTGTCCCAGTGGCTGTCCCTACAGTGGTGGTCCCTGTGGTGGTGGACCCTATGGTGGTGGAGCCTGTGGTGGTCCCTTTGGTGGCCCCTGTGGTGGCCCCTGTGCTCCCTGTCCCGGGTCCTGGCCCTGTGCACCGGGTATGATAGGTGGCTGTCCACCTGCCGGTATCTGCACCTGTTCTCTCCGTTGTGGTTCTTCCACTCTGGCTCAGACTCTCCTCCTGCCCCCTCCANTCTCCCCCATCTCCCCCATCACCATCTCCTCCGTCATCATCATCTCCTCCCTGTCCATCCCCTCCGGGCCCCGGCTGCTCATTGAGCTGTACGACCCCTGGCACTGTCAGTCTCACTGGCCTGTGCACTGCCCACCACTGTGCATATGCCAGCACTACACCTGCGTCCAATAGTGACTCTCGTGCGCTGATCTAGGGCACCTCAATCATGCCCATGAAGGACCCTCATGCTATATAAGGATCTTCTCCCATCCCCCATACACTGCCCACCTCGCGGGTCACCAATGGATGTGGGAACCCGTCTAGTACCGCCTCCTGAATCTGTTCCATCTGTGTCCGCACCCTGGATGACATGTAGCACGAGATCATGTATGTTATCCTCCCAAACAGCCAGCAGTCTGTCTGCACAAACCTCATATAGTACGAGTCATAAAACCCATCCTCTACATATACCCCCTGCTGAGGGGCCTCATGGCCCCAAGCCTCACATCCTGCATAAGGAGCCCATGTGATCGCTCCCATCTCATCTAGCCATCACCTCCAATACCCTACTGAGTCTATGGCCTCATAACTGATGGGTGGCCTATATTGACAGACAAATGGCTCATAAGCCGCCCGGGTCTCCTGGTGTCGAATCAGTCATGTGACCGCTATTTGCTCCCAGGCCCATACTAACAACAGTGTGCATCCGAGCCCTAGTGCTCTCCCTCTGCGGTAAGCGCACATGTGTAAGTCATAATATAACTGCCCGAGGATCACATACCCCCAGCAGTACTGGTCGCCATCCTTGACCATGCTGCTCAAAACTCGCGCCTAGCCAATAGGAAATCCCTTGCCTGCATGATCAGGCATGAGTCATCCTCCTATCAAACCCGCCAGATATAATGCTAGCCGTCGTGGCCGTGGCTCCATAGCCATCACCTCTGTCTAGGACATCCACTGCAGTGTAATCGGCAGATCTGCATATCTCCATCTCATCGCCATCTCCATATATGGTTGTGAGCCCTCCACATAGTACTTGGGTATGACCCCCCGAATGGGCACTCTGTAAATACTCCATACATCATGGAGGGTAATTTTCGCCTCCCCTATCGGGAAGTGAAAGCTGGAAGTGGTGTTGTGCCACCTCTCTATCATAGCAGACATGAGCACATTATGCGCTCGAAGGTGCGGCCAATGCCGCACATGCTCTAGAACACAAAGTGTGACTATCCTCCACTCCGCCGCCGTCAGCTTCTGCTCCAGCGCCATCGTCACCAGATAAAATTCCCTCGCTCAGAATGTGATCATAGCCTCCTGTAGTCACCAAACTTATGTCAGCAATCAGATAGCATATTGGGGCATTGAAACATGTCCCAGGCCTATCTGGGGCACCGAAAAATGCTCCCAGACCCTTGTCTTTCCTCTTCCCCCTCTCTTTTCTTTCATTTTTGGGTCAATCCACGCAAATGGCGGTTGACCCTCACAGACGGTGAACTTTCACAGTCGCCAGTCTGCGGAGACGGCCGATCCTCGCAGATGCCGGTCTGTGGAGATGACGGTTTAGGCCGCCGTCATTTTTTTCGCGCAGACGACGGTGTTAAAAACTGCCATCTCCACTGCGCTTGTTCCTCTCGCCGCCATCGCAGCCGGAGTTTAGCTCAAACTCCGTCTGCACAAACGACCATCACCTATCGGTCGTCTGCGCAGACGGTGGTCTGTCGATCACCGTCTGTGCAGATGATAGACGGGCGATCGCCGTCTGCACTGCGCGCCCTTTTGCAAGCATTTATTGCACCTAAAACGTATTGAAAAACATTAAAAATCTTAATGCACAGGTGGGCGCTCGAGTACTCACCAGTGGTCCTGCGTCTGTCGGCCGCTGGTACAGCCGGACACACTCTCCAAGCTGTGCTCACTCTCGCTGTGCTGCCATGGCTCTGCTTCTTCTCTCTTTTGCTCTTTGAGGGTGAAAGTGACTTGTCCTTCGGCCCCAGTGGACTATTTATAGCCCTTTGGGACCCATTTCTTCTGTCGGTCTCTTCTTTTTCTGTTTTGATCCCCATTTTCCCTCCATTTTTCCTGGACACGTTATGCAATTGGCCTACTCTCCCATTTTTCTTGCCTTTTCGAGAAAATTATATTAAAAAATTATATTTTTTCCTATTATTTTCTTGAGGGGGAACATTCCTTCACTCTCGCCACCATAGGTTTTTTTGAATCCTCTGGGGCATCTTATTTTCTTTTCTTTGATGCAATGTCACTTTCGACAATGCATCAAAGAGTGGCAAAATGTAGACGTCCAAAATCGTCCTTATATTAATTTAATTAATATTCCCATAACATTATAGTTAATTTTTAATTAATTATATTTGTTATATTCTTCTATCTATTTAATTAAATATGATTCATCTCCCTTAGTATTTAAATTTAATTTAAATACTATCCTTTTAATGTATTAAATCTTATTTAATACATTATCCTTCATTAATCCCCTTTAAATAAATTTTTAATTTATTTATTCCTTCACATGACTTAAATTCTACTAAACCCCAATTAATCCAAATTAATTTGGATTAAGCTAATTTGAACCTAGATCCTACCCTACCTCACATCACTCTCACCAAATAAACCTACTCACTAATTAAGGTTAATTAGGCTTATTTCTTGATTCTTACACCAATTAGTCCTAATTATTTGCTCACACATGTGTGAGCAAATTTTCAAAAATTTGACTTTCCAAACAATTCTTTATTTGGTGCCAACAAGGTTTCTTACACCTATGATGACACCTTCTTACACTTTCCAAAAGTGTCTCATTGGCCCAAAACTCTTACACCCTCTTACTCCTTCTTACATGATCCTTCACATGTGTACTTTAAGTACACTTTGACCCATCACATCCAAAGTTGCTCACACATGTGTGAGAAAAGTGGGCCTCTTGCATGGCTTATGTGTCCCTCATGTGGCACCTATGAGGATGCCACATGAGCTCCACCTCATCCAAGCCCTCTCTCTCCTCCAAAAAATCTATAAATAGAGGCCTTTCTCAAGAGCAAAGCATCTCTTATTTTTGCATTGTTATCATGCTAGTTTGTTTTTAGAATTTCTTAAGTAATTTAGCATAATCATCTTAGTTCATTTTCATGTTATCTCATTGTTGAATCTAGATATTACATGCTAGGATAATGGTGAATGAATCTTAGTTTCCTTTGATATTGCATATCATCTTAGTATAGTATTTGCATCTTCATCCACATTTGGTGAAGGCTTGAGACAAGTTCCTCATACTTGTTCTTGAGTTTCTTCATTATATCCATTATTTGCATTTAGTTTCCATCCATGGATCAAGTGGGTTTATAGTATTGTGTTGGGAGAGCACACCCACAATTTTCTAAGAGAAAATCAACAAGGTCTTGGGTGCCCTTGTTCAGCTCATCGGAGGTTGTGATGGAATCACTTGTTATTTTTGTAGCATGCTTCTTAGACATGTTTAATATTGTTATTTGATGTTTATCTCTAATATTTGCATGTCTGAGCGTGCTCCCAACAGGTTAGGTTTTATCACATACACCATCTAGGTATCATAACAATGATAAGAAGGATAAGCTCAAGAGATTCAGGAACTTCAAAGATAGGAGCAAGATTGTGTGTTACCGAGAATAAAATGGAGTGATTGATGAAGAATCAAAATGGAAGAGATAATGAGGAAGATATAGTCTTTTTTGTAGTTAAAGAAGAATCCTCAACCAGTGTAGATGGATATAGTGAGGAGAAAGAATTGATTTCAAGCTTGATTTACAATGGTGATTTGATAATAGGCAGTGGGTGTACACATCACATGACTGGTGACTCTAGAAAATTTATTTCAATGGAAGGATGTGATGGAGGTGCAGTAAGATTTGGTAATGGTTCTCCATACGTGGTAAGAGGTAAAGGTTAAATAACACTTAATGATAACACTAATTGTGATGATGTTTATTGGGTTGAGGGAATACAGTATATCCTGCTAAGTGTTTCTCAGCTGAATAAAAAGGTTTTAGATTGGAATTTAGTAATGGTGTTTGCAAGATCTTAGGAACATCTAGAGATTTTATTGCTACTGGTGAATGAACTAGATGTAAGCTATTTTGATTGAACTCTACTAATAAACACTTCTTGTTTGCTAAAGTTGAAGACTGCTGGCTATGGCATAAAATATTTTTTCATGTTAATTTTGATAATCTGGTAAAGGCCAGTAAGAAAAGATGTGTTAGAGGTTTTCCTACTTTAGCTAAGCCTGGTAATGCTATGTGCAAAGAGTGTTAGTTGGGAAAGTTTACTAGTGCTAGCTTTACTAGTAAAGTCCATTCATCTCAGAACATTCTTGACCTTGTACACACTAACTTATGTGGACCAATGAGAACTAAGAGCTATAATGGAGATAAGTACTTTATCTTGTTTATCGATGATTACTCACGAATGATGTCTGTTATGTTTTTAAAGGACAAATCTGATGCATTCTACATGTTTAAGGTGTATAAAGAAAGATTGAAAAAGAAACACGTAAAGCGCTTAAGTGATGCAAGATTCTATGGACCGTAACTCTCTCAAAAAAGGAAAAGGTAAGGTTAGGTTTTCGTGTTTGAGTAAATCTAAGCATAAGAGGGGTCCTTCTAAGTCATTCTCTATGGAGGATAAGAAAAAATAGTCTCATACAAAAAAGCCCAAGAAAAATTTAGACTATTCTCCCATCTACCATGTTCATCCTCTACAGGGCATGAAGAATGATGTGGACATGGGAATCCATGTTGAGATTCTTGTTGAGGTGGGGAAAGACACCGCAATTGAGAAGGGGTCCTCTATTTTGGAAAACTTGAACATTAATGGATATATTAAGAATTTGATGGACAATCAGAATGTTGTTTTCTCATGGATTATAGAGTAAATCAATGCTTTAAAAGATTACAAAACCTCCATTGCTAGTCCAAATTTGGATAGTATCATGGTTAGAACACAAAATGTTGCCAAAGGTATCAATGATCTCAAGGAAGACTGTGAGAAATGTATAAATAGACTTGAGGATACCTTGAACAACATCCAAAAAAAATAAAAAGTAGTGGCTATTGTAAGTAAGATTTCCATGGATAATTCTCTTGAAGGTTTAAATGAAACTAAATGAACAAGAGGAGGCTCTTCAAGCCCTAACTAAAGGTTCTCCTGCTTCACCTTGGGTTAGCATCAAGTCGATCAAGATAGTTCATTGCAAGGATTCAAGGTCTGTCATGGAAGTGGTTGCTACAACTAAGAAGATGGACAAAGGCACTATTCTTGGGCTTGCTACAAGACTTCGAAGTAAGGACAGGGCTATGGCTCAGGTTGATAACATTGTCAATAAGGTTAGGAGTATTAATCAGGAATTGATCTCTTATCTAGTTAAGAATTTGTAGGTGTTTTGGGACGATTTTCTCCTCTTTTTGGTCTTTTTGGTTAGTGTCTGTTTTAATGGTCGTTGATGATTGACTCTTCTTTTCTTCGCTAATGTATTTGTGACTTGGGTTTAACAAAATGTGAGCATGGAAAAAAAGAACTTCAATTTAACTCACTCCTTTATAGAAATAATTTAAAATGTCTCTTGTTGATTATCCTATGTTACTTGAATATGAAAACTGAAATATTGATATCAATTAAAATTGGGTGAAAATGTATTCATTTATATTGACACAATTTCTTAAATTATGAAAAAACATATACAATTTATATGCATAATTTTCTTTTTTCTTTTTAACAAAGTAATCTTTCAATAGGGAAATTAAATATAGTTTACAAATCATTACAATTTATTTTTTTATTCTTTTTATCTTGAAGTGTTGCCGTGACCTAGCATCCCATATCTTGGGTACTAGGGGCGAGCGAAATCATTACCAAATTATCAAGAAAAAAGGAAAAGTTCAAACTACATACATTCTCATTAATATAGTTAAAGGTATATAATTTTTAGTGGATCCTTCCCTACAAAATCTTTCAATTTTATTCTTTATGTTACCATTTTGGTAGTATATGCTTTACAAAGAAAAAATATTAAAGTCTAATATATTCACAACTTCATAGTGTGCAAGTGGTTGCTTGATGTTCATTTATTATTGTATTATTTTTTTGCCCATATGACCAAATATTATAATCTCTCACCTATAAAAAAAAAAATTTTTTCGCTTGCTATAGACTTCCAAATTTCTACAATTTGTAGCTTTTAGAAAGACCAAACGTGCAATGTCCACCAACTTATTATTTCAATGTATAGAAACAAAATAAACGAACTACCAAAATGCTTTCTCTAAGATCATTTAGTCCAAGCAGAAAGAATCATTGACTACAATATCTTCATAATGAAGAGAAAAACCGTATAGATAAAATAATTATGAAAAATATCATTTACAATAACTGATTAAGACAAGAAGAATGGCACGTTACATGATCTGTTTGCCGCTCAGCCTACCTTTGCTTCTTATTTGGAGGAGGTCAAAGTTTAGACAATAAGAAACTCATCTACTCTAGTTCAACAAGTTTACACTAATGCGCAGGGGGAAGTTTTTGTTATAGACGTGCCTTACAAATACAAATTTTGTTAGAGAATGAACAATAGCTGGCGGAAGCCGATGCGCCCAGATCATCTTTTTATTTGATTGTAGTAAATCGAATTAGTTAGTCAGAGGCTCTCCGTTTATGTAACAACTTTCAGTTGAGGAGGAATATCTGACGCATGGATTTCATGAGTAGCTATACACGTGGCGTCCTTAGCGGTTGTTTCGTTGCAGCTGATCATTAAACATATATAATCCCCACTCTAGTTGTGTGAGATTACGACAAAACATACAACTCACAAGATAAGCTTTCTTGGTTTTGCAGTGAAATTTGGGTGAATAAAAAGAATCATAATGGTGATTCTAAGAAACAGTAAAGTGGCTGCAGACGAGGATTTCGTCGGAGCAGTGTCAAATTATTTTGAGCTGAGTTTGAGGACTGAGAAATTGTGGACATCGTTCCGAGAATTTGTGAAGAAAATCAGAGATGATCAGACTATTTTAGACAGGGCTCTGGCTACGAAAGAGGCCCAAGTTTCAGTGTCAGAAATAATAGGGAAATTCAAGATTTTTAGGGGGAAACTGAAATGTGTGGAGGAGTTCGAAAGCGTGTACAATAAGCATGGAGAGATGCAGAGGCAGGTGGAGATGGTGAAGAGAAAGGTAAACAGAAAGATCAAATCTCATAAAAGGTCAATGAAAGGCTGGTCCGTAGCAGCTGCTTCGGTTCAAAGATTGAGAAACCTGCGTGTTAAACGGGGCCTGCAAAATGTATGGGAAATATATATTTGGCTCAAATCCGAATTCGTCTTGGTGCAAGCTATGAATTTGGGAACGTTGATGAGTTGTAAAGAGGTGGAGACGATGAGGGTGCTGGCCGATCGACTCCATGTCGACATTGGGCGAACTGCTAAATGCATTGAATTTGGGGAAAGGCATGGCGATTCTTGTGCTCTTCTCTTGTCTCTGCAAGAACTTCGTAACAGACGCCCCGAATTGCTTAAGCACTTGGAGGATTTCGAAAGGCAAACATATGTTTGCAATGCAAACATCTCCAAGGCTCGAGCTTCTGTTTTACAGAAATTGACTACGCATTTCATCCATTAATGGAGGCTCATTCTGCTCCATGAAATGTATGAGCTTAACAACAACGTGTCCCAGAAGTCTTATTCACTTATCAAAGTTTCTTTTTAACATTCCTATACTATGATGATCATTCAATTAAGAGCCATCCATGAGCCCCATCATTCGCGCACCCTTCGAATAAACTATAGAAGATAAATGTGTGGCTTGTCCATAGAAATATTTCTAGTTATGAAGTCGGTGATTACGAAATTCTTTGACTTTCGTTCTAAGTACATGCCTCATTCTGCTGTTTTTCTACCTATCATGGTTAATAGCTCCTATCATATTTTTCAATTGAAATAGTCTATACTATGATTCAAAAATTGTTGTTGTTGTTGTTCTTAATTATGTATTATATGATTGTGAGCATTTTGATCTTGAATTGAAATTATTATTTAAAATTGTTAAGTTAAATATTGAACTGTATCTTTTGGAGAAGCATACTTTTAAAATGGAGGTAAGAAAACAAGAGTCTCTTTTTGTGTGGGGCCTATAATAGCTATTTTGGTGAGGAGATGTATTCTCCTTTAAAGCTTGAAAATATCCATGCATATTCTTTGATGCGAGGTTTCCCTATTCTATATATTTTAAGATTTGGATTATATCACTAAGATTCTATCCAACCAAACTCAAAGATCTTTGTAAGCCAAACTTCTTATCTTATTTAAATTTCCACTTCTCTTTTTATTAGATTTGATAAATAATGTTATCATTGAAGATTTAGTGTTAAACTAATTCATTACTCTAGTTACATTTAAGTAATGTTAGTTAAATTTTTCCTTAATTCATTTTGTCCTTATGGATTCATATGACTTTGCTTCAACAATTGCATAGATATTTTTCCATGTTGTGACTTTGCTTCAGTAATTATATTTTATGAGTTGTTAGCTACATTGTATCTTTCCTTTCATTCCGACCTTCCTTTACATTCCTACTTTATATTAGCTGGGATATCACAGAGCCGAGTCAATGACTCCAAGATTCTTTTTGTAGTCTCATAACTATTTTGGCTCTGCACCATCATTTGAATAATCTCAAATTTTCTCATACAGACTTTAACCCTCACACCTCCATTATCTTCAACGATCTTAGAAGATGAGGAATTTGATGATGGCCCCAAATTTTTGGGTTAAATATCATAGATGGATCTGCGTGCTAAGATCTTACTCTTAAGCCTGGACTCTACATTCATCGCTATCCGGCCATAATGAACCCTTCATGGTATGCTAGTAAATTGTCCAACTTTGGAAATTCAACAATACCTTAGGTCAAAATAGAAGAAAATTAAAGGCAAATATGCAATATATTTTCTTACTATAGCCATTTATTTATTTTTTGATGTTGTTAGTTAGTAGATATAATTTGACAGTGTCTAGATAAAAAGTTGGCATGAGGGGCTTTGGTACTTATTTCATTTTGTCTTTGTCATACTGATTTTTAGGGTAGTAATATGCTTAACTTGGGTCTTGCTAATGCTCAATCATTTTGCACAATCATCCTAGTCAAACTAGTTATTAGTTCTCAATGGGAAGCATTGATCTCAATTCTAAAATTTTAGTGAAGGGAAACGAGGTCTAGAAGTCCAAAAATTTAGGTTTAAAATGGCAGGTTGGGAACAGAATTGAGAGCACACTCAGTGTAATGTTCATGTTATATGAAATCATATCTTTTGATGACCAATAACTTGTGCCTCATGTAGAATTTTGTATCTATAGTTGAATATATCTAGATAGGAATTAAAAAGCAATTCTTTCAAAATTAAAAATACTAAAGAACCAGAGTTGCACAAAATATAGATTTCAATTTATTACTTGTTCTCAATAATATGCATAACATGCATGATTTATACAATGAAAAGATAACAATCCATAGCCATCGTTAGTATATGGAAATTGCGATGAAGATTGCATGATCAATGAAATGCATGTAAACTGAACATGAGTTCTCTTTAGATGGACTTATTATAGGTAAAGTTAGATCCAATGATCATAGAGAAGATAGAATGAAGAGCATACATCTAGATCAATTAATTAAAAAGAAAAATAGACACTAGCACCCCACCCCCCTCCCCCCCTTAATTCTAACTAAGGAAACAAAAGAGGAAAGAGGGAATACCTAGTGGGAACAAAAAAAAACCACTCAAAATTAACAAGAGATGCAACTATAGAAGTATAGAAGAACATTATTTTGAGACATAAGAAAATTGTATATAATGTTCGACTGATAACTGCTACAGTGTTGAATGAAGAACCTTCTTTGAAATAGAGATGATGATTAGGATTAATCTGGATGAGTGCCCCTAATGATACTACTTGAACAATGAGAAAATGGAAAACAAAGGCAAAACATCTATCAATCAAAAACATAGAAGATAATAAACTGCATAGGTGCCCACAAACAATGAGCAAATGGAAAACAATGAGAAAACATATGTAATTCAAGGATGCAAATGACAAATGAATATGTATTAGTGACCCCAATGAAAATACTCAATCGTGCAAGAATTAAATTCTAGTTGATAATACACATGCCAATTGTTAAAAAGAACTAATTAACTATGAAAATAAGAAAGCATTAACACAAAAAGATATCATAGGTTAACTTAAACAACGTGTCAATAATGAGGAAATGAAGGAATGACCCATGCAAAAAGAGCATTACCTTGGCCTGCTTGTGATGTAGATTTTTGTTCAACCTCCTTTGCCATGACTTTTCAATACAAGACTCTACTTGTGGGCTGAAATAAAATCTTTGGATTCCGTTTGAAATTGTTTTATGGCATGAGAATTGTAGAGGAAATTTTTTTAATTCTTGATAATATTTCTGATCTTCAATACCTGCAAAAAAAAAAAAAAAAAAAACACTTACATGTCTCCTTCCTAGCAACCTTACTTTCATACCATGTAAAATTTTGCAGCTATAGCTACAAAGATCTAGCTAGGAATTAAAAACCAATTCTTTCATAAATAAAAATACTAAAGAAATAGATCTCTATAGCATAAATAATTCTATTGATTACTTTTCCTCAATAATAGATTATAATATGCATGATTTATACAATGAAAAACTAACAATCAATAGCAACCGTTAGTAGAGCAATTATAGTGAAGACTGCATAATCAATGTAATGCATGTCAACTAAATAGGAGTTCTCTTTAGCTATATTTATAGTATGTAAAGTAAGATCCAATAATCAAAGAGAAGACATAATGAAGAGTGCATTTAGATCCGTGAATTATAAAGAAAAAATAACACTAACACTCATAGGAATAGTGGATGCATAAATAAGTTGTTCAAGATTGAGAAGGCAATGAGACCATTTCATCTATAAATTATTCAATGTAAAAAGCAAAAAAATATAGCTAAAGCGATCACCATTTCATATGGAATATACATTGACTTATATGCAATAACATTTGTTTCCATATGCTTAACCTATATTGATCTGACCTTCTCCATTGAATGTATCGAATCCATAAATATTCTTTTACCATTTTTATGTACGAATCCATTTTTCCTTTTAACCATGGAATATATGTTGGACAGATAAATTTAGTGCTTCTTTTATATATTTATATGTGTAGTGACTCTCTCTATTTGGTTTAGTTTTGATCAATGTTGTCTGGCATGGTTGGATTGTTTAGTAGATTACAATTTAAAATACTTTACGATAAATTAAAAATAATACATGATTTATTCAATCAATGTCAACCTATGCTTTTAATGATTATCTCACTTTTGAAATTAATTTGACATAATTTAAAATTTTAACTAAATATTGTCATCCTTTTTATAATATTGTTCAATATTCTATTTACTTTGAGTATGGGATGTCATCCTTCTCATAATACAATCCAATTTTTTTTTAGAGTGTGTTACTTATTTATAACATTTACTTTGAGTATGAGATATTATCCTTCTCATAATACAATCCATTATTATTTACTTCGAGTGTGAGACTTCTTTCATATTTTACAATCTTAAAAACAATCTAGTCAAGATTGAGTAAGCTAATGAAATGCGCTCTCTCCTATGATAAGCATGGCCTTGTTTAACTTTGTTAGCCTTTTACCATCACTCTAGTGAAGAGATCAAATAAAATAAGTATGCAATATTAAACACTAATCTAAAGGGGCTACGTTGAAATACTTCCTAAAGGTTTACACACACCAAGAACCCATTCAAGGGAAAAACACCAAGACCAAATCAAACGCAAATACATATAAAAGACCCAAACTCAACATCATTTAAAATCAATAATATATACAAAATAAATTGAGAAAAAAATAGAAGTGTCTACTTTCATGAAGTTCTAAGATGCAATAGATACCTCTCGAATATATATATATATATATATATATATATATATATATATATATATATATATATATATATATATTAATCTTCATTAAATGAAAATTCATTTTGAATAACTAACTATAAAAGAAATGAAGAATAAACTTTGATCTCTGTAAAAGGGACTAATATCTAGTTGAGGCTAATTATGTTAATCTTTTGTCGCTCGGCCTACCTTTACTTTTGATCTCGAAGAGGTCAAAGTTTTGAGAATTCAACATCAATAATAACAAAGCCCTCTCCAAACCTCTAAGCAAGTTAAACACGTGTACAGAAATAGGCAGGAAGGAAGTTTTAGGCTTCACATTCACCTTTCTCAATCATAATATCATCTACACAGAGCTTTATTTTATATACCAATTTCAAAGGAGAATGAACATTAGCTGGCAAAAGCGGATCCACAGACAGCTCTTTTTTTCTCTGATAGCAGTAAATTGTATTAGTTTGTCAGACTTTGAATTCATTTAAGTTCCTGGGTTTCTAACACAACTTGTGGTTGAGGAGGAATATCTGAGACATGGATTTCATGAATTCTAAAAACCTTAGAAAAACAGGTGGCGTCCTTGGCGGTTGTGTCATTGCGGCTCACATGTCTTGAGGAGTTTGAAAGCATGTAGAATGATCCTGCACAGATGCCGAGGTAGGTGTTATACATGCGTTGGTGAAGCAAACGAAGTGGTTTCAAGCGCCGTCCAAACAGTCACTTTGTTTTATTAAACTCTTTTTATTAAAATTTCTCTGGATAATGATATTAAACCCATCCTACCAATGTGCTCCATGCTGGACAACTGGGAGAACCTGATTGTAGCCATAAACACTTTTGCGCCAGTAAGAAACCTGAAGTTTTATGGTATTCGCAGCAGCTTAATGAATGAAGAGTTAAGACGAAAATCAATTATGGAAAACTAGGGATGCGAAGCCTTAACTATAGTTGACCGTGGTAGAAAAATTGATTGAAACCATCAAGGACGTTAAAGGTGAAGAGGCAGATCAAAATAAAAAAGAGGCAGGTTGTTTTGTTATCATTGTAGAAAGCTAGGGCACATGAAAAAGGAATGTTGAATATGGAAGCGAGAACAGAAGGATAAAAAATTGGCCAACACAAATAACTAATGAGCCAGCACAAATGAAGGTGAAACCACAGTTGTAGCTTCAGATAATGAGGTTTGATTTACCGTTTCAATGGAAGATGCATGTTTATATACCTTCAGTTGTAGTATTGATTAGATTCTTGACTCTCGGGCATCTCACCATATAACTCCAAATAAAGATAACTTTATTGTGTATAATCCTAGCAATTATGATAGAGTACACTTGAAAAGCAATAATTTTTGTGACATTGTTGGAGCGGGAGATCTCTAAATCAAGAGAAAGGATGGACAAAATATTTTACTGAGACTGGTTAGGCACATTCTGGAGATGCACATGAGTCTAATTTCTATAGGATGTTTGGATGATGAAGGCTGGTCCACAAGATTTGGATAAAGTGGTTGGAAAATTTGTGAAGGGGTATTTCTTATGGCTAGAGGATCCAAGGCGGGAACATTGAATACATTAAGAGAAATTTCCAAGAAATTGGATATTGTTTCTGTTGCAAAAGAAGAAATCCCAACAAATTTATGACATAAGCATTTGGGTCATATGAGTGAGAAGGGCCTAAAAATCTTCATGTACAAAAATTTCCTGCTAGGTTTGAAATCTTATAATCTTGTTCTTTGTGTGTATTGTATTTATGGTAGGCAATGAAAGGTTTCATTTCTTAAAGGTTCTTATGAATGGAAAACAAATTTGTTAGAATTTAGACATTTTATTGTATTTGGGCCAGTAAAATTTATGTCTTTAGGAGAAGCGTCACACTTTGCCACATTTATAGATGATACATCTAGGAAAGTTTGGCCCTATCCTATGAGAAGCAAAGCTGAGGTATTCAAGATATTTCAGATGTTTCATGTTGTTGTTGAAAGAGATAACAATTAATTCCTTAAGTGTTTGAGAACAAACAATGGTGAAGAATATTGTTCTAATGAATTCATGGAGTAGTGTAACATGTTTATCATAAAATGAGAAAACACTACCGCTTACTTCTCAACAAAATAGTACTGCAGAAAGAATGAATCACTCTATCCTAGAGAAGGTGAGGAGTATGTTGTCAAATTTTGGATTGGAAAAACAGATTTGGGCAGAAGCATTAAGGATAGCTTGCTACCACATAAATCGATCTCCTATTATATCCTTCGATGGGGGAATTCTCGAAGAAGTTTGGACGAAGGAAAATTATTCTCATTTGAAAATCTTTGGATTTGAACCATTTGTGCATATTCCCAAAGAGAATAGAACTAAGTTAGATGATAAATCCATGAAATGCATTTTCTTGGGATATGGGGATGGTGAATTTGATTATGGTTGATGGGATCTAGTCAAACATAAGATAATTAGAAGAAAGGATGTTATATTTAATGAGTTAGATATGTTTAAGAGGGCTGCAAGAAATTTGGAGGAGGAGATTTATATGGAGCAACTAAAAGGTTTCAAAGTAAAATGTTAAGAAAAAATGTTTTACAGGTTGAACAAGAGTCTCTCTGGGTGTCAACAGGCACCTCTAGGGATAACTTTAAGAAACCCCCTACTAGGAAAAAGTGTAAAATTGTGGCGAATCATAAATTAATTTAGTGGAAAAAATTTATTGGTGATGGTGAATTTTTTTCTCCAAATTAGGAAAATAATATAAAGGCGAAGGTGATTTTTTCACTGCCGAATGAAAATTCCATAAAATCCTAGCCAATTATAAATTAATGTGGGGGAAAATATATAATATATGAGGCGAATGATATTATTTTGAAAGGAAAAAAAATATTTGTACTGCCGATTCTTATGTGCCGTTTAAAAATATATTTATTTTATTGTCTAATCTATCGTTAATTATGGGAAAAATAAATATTTTATTTGGTGATTTTTCAAAAGATGGGACTCGTCAATGCATCATGTAGGCCAATGCCAACTAATATTAAATGTCTTATTTGAGATCGTTTGATTATCCTAGATCAATGGTTGAAGTTTAATTTTGGCCCAATTTCTTGAAGGAAACAAAGTTCTCCAAGAAGTCATCGGAATAGTGACACCTAACATTGTAATTAATGCAATATCACATCCAGCGAATATCACCTTTATTTGTTGTGAATATAAATAATCACACATGGACACATAACCTAAATTCTAATTAGTAATATCCATTATTTTATATTTTTAAATGTTTAATTTGAGACCATTTGATCATCCTAGATCAATGGTTGAAATTTAATTTCTGGCCAAATTTTGGAAGGAAACAAAATTCTATAAGAAGTCACCGGAATGATGACATGTATCAAGCCTTAAAAAGTGCACCGTAACCATGATTGTTGATTACTACTGGTTATTTGTTTACATGGACGATGGATAGTGCAATTGCAACTTGTAACTCGTAACTCAAAAAGAAATAAATGCCTTGTCAGGGACATTCTTTAACTACTATCTTTAACTGTAAATAGTACGCATGCATTTATGGGAAAGATTTACATGTAGATATGAAAGATTAAGGAAAGTGGATTTAAATCTCTCACACGCATAATGCATTTATGGAAAATGCATTAAATATGATTAAATAAAGAATAATTATTAATTGCTATGTATCCGTGATCACTACTATCAATCAAGGGGTCGGGGCTATTTATAGACAATATGGCTTCTTTCTTCTCAATATTTCTTTTGGTAGATTAAGAGTCAGAGCTAGTGGTGGTACAAATTCTGCCTCTAGTTTTAAGGTTTAGGATTTTAGGTCTTTAGGCTTTCGAGAATTAAAGATGGACACACCAATCCATTTGAGATGCACATCCCCAAATGACCAGAGGTCCTTTCTAGGAAATGTCTTGGAAGAAATCCTCACTTCTGTTTGTAGGGAGGTTCCTTGAGAATGTCAAGAGATACCACATCTACACAGACATTACGTCCCAATTTTTTGTGTCTCTCCTCGACCTCAAAGGACAGAAGGTGGATATGTTGATCTTGTTAAGGAAGGTTTTTATAGAGAAATTCCTGAAGGACGATGTCAATGTTGCTATTTTTGCGGAATCAGGGGTTTGGGATCCCTTGTCCAAGAGATATACACAAGCTGTTGGTGTCGGGCATAAATGTGGCCAAACAACCCTTTCTGTTGAACCTCAATGATGAGAAACTAATGTGACACAGGAAATGGGCACGAATTGGGAGGGATTTTCTCCAAAAATGATTTTACCTTGATGAATTCGATGAGTCAGACTACACATGGCTTGATGCATTCTCGGAGATTATCCTCTCTAGAAAATTCTACTCAGACGAACGGGAAGATGAAAATCCCTGATTCCCTAGTTTACCCATTCCCGTTACCCTAGTCTTTTGACAATGGACATGCAAAGTTTCATTTTTTATACTGATAATAAGTTGCCTAGTAGGTTTCATTTTTTACTATACGATGTAATCTTATGAAAAAAAAAAAATTTTGAAGTTCGTTTCAATTTTCTTTTTATGGGTAAAAAAATGTTTCTTAGACTTCTCTCTGATTACAATATTTTAATTAGTTGCTTTACCTGTGTATTAGATATTTAAGTATGCTTAAGCGATGGATTAGTACTTCCATTTTTAAATCTGAAGACTGAGATTCTAAATTTTTAAAATGATTAAGTTTCTTTATCAGTCCAGAGATAAAGCAAGTTTCTTTTTTTTTTTTTTAAATTTCCAATGTGTCATATCAATGTGTGATTATAATACAGATAGAAATAATTGAATTAAAATCTAAAACGGAATACATTGTAAAACTAAACATTTACTAAATGTAATAACTAATAAGATGAAGTTGTAATTTAAAACGATTAAGTGAAACTCACACATTTCCTAGTGACACCAAATAACAAGCCAAAAGTTAATGGGACCCGTGATAGTGCGACAATGCCAGCGACCGTTGGATGAGTATAGATCAATGACGTGCGGTGTATTTCAGGCCGAAAGGGAAAAGAAACCCTATTTTTGCAAACCTATTCTGAAATAATGTAAATGAATTCAAAATCATAGAGTCATAGAATAATTATCACTTACCTTTGCCTCAAATTTAAATGCAGCAATGCAGTCACGGCTCGCCAATGCAGTATACAGTTGCACTCAATAGCCTGAAACTTCACTATCGATGAAATATAGAGATATCATAGAGATATCATAATGTTTTATACTAATCCTTATTTGGCAAATTTGGCAGGAGGTATTAGGTATACAAAATTACAAATATTTGACGATGCCCACGTAATTATAACACGTCTTTTGTTATTTCCAAGGTGATTATGGGTCGTCCAATACCTTCGCATGATTAATAAAGTTGGCTAAATTATGTCGGTTAGAGACACGTGTCCATAAAATACCAAGAAAATTTGGGGCTATCTAAAAATATATATATGTATAAAACGATTGGAAAATATAAGCAGTTGATTTGGGGTAGCTTAGAAATTATAGGTGAATGTTTTATATTTATGGGGACCAAAATTTATATTCCATTGGTGATAATTTGTAAGAAATGGAAAAATTAAATAAACCGATGGGTGATAAGCCCGGGCTTTGGACCCAATATTAATAAATGTCAGGTGATAGGGTCAATCCAATATGTGAAAAATATTCACCAATTCAGGGGTCGCCGACATGCGACATTCGCCAAATGGCGAATAATCTCCAATAAAGTTTTTGCTGGGCACCTCGCCAGTGGTATAAAAAATTTGATTCATTCATGTTGGAACATGATGTTAAGAGGATAGAAGATGAACATTATATTATATGAAGAGGTGTGACCAAGAAAAATATATTTTGTTACTATTGTATGTAGATTATATGTTACTTATTTGGTATGCAAATCATATGTGACAGAAAGAAGAAGGGAATATTTTGTAACAAGAAAAAAATATTGAGAAGTTTCTTAATAGTTCAATATGAAGGATGCCAATCCAGTTGGTACACCTATTACATCCCAATTTAATTTATATATTATTTGTGTCTTGTTGAGGGGACTTTGTGACCGGGTCCGTCAACAGATGTAAGTTGTCACCGGGTACCGGCCAACTTCGCCTATAAAGGTTGTTCGGGGAAATGAGATTCCCTAGGCCTCCAAGCACGTGAGATTCGGGTCTCGACAGTGTGGGGCTCAGTTGGGAAATGTGACTGTTTTGTTTTAGGGGGATAGCTGGTTATCTTAACTCGTCTTCTCCATGGATTCAAGTAAGTGGGGTTTCCTGCAAGCGCACATTCATTTAACAAATAAACTTCAAAATATATTGTAGATTTAGAAATATTTCATCTAAATATAGTTATACTAAACATTCGAAACATCGAAAATGCTCTAACACACTACACTAAATACTGATGAAATACAAAACTCTCAGCTCATATTTGATCAGTAGCAAAGGAAAAGGAGGTCATTAATCTACTTGAAGTATTAGAGCAAAGGACATAAGAACATAAAGCATAAAATACTGTCAACCCAGAGATCCGAATGCTAAAAAATTCATTGATATAACCCTTCTTCATTAACATATCTTCCAACAAGCATTGGTGCGTATTACAATGGTGGCTCCAAGGGAGCATTTAACTACTGAAAGCTTGAAACTAAGGAGCATTGAACTCTGCAACTACAAACTGAGAAAACCAAATTGCTATTAGCTATGGACTGCAAAATCATCAATTTCACCGACCCTTGGAATGAGGTCAGACTTAATATTTATACACCAGATTTGACCTAAAACTTAACCTAATTTATTTTACACTTTACAATATAATACTATTTCCGGTGGTTGGTACTACCTGCGCCACGCTACAAAAGACCTCGAGATGGAAAAGGTCTGTCATGTCAGAAGAATAAGACAAGAAAAGAGGAGTGGAAGAATCGACCTCAAGAAGAGAGTCTGGAGGAGAAAAGAAGAAATCTGATCCCCCAGGGATTGAGGCTACATGCCTCATAAATGGGAGGGTGGGTCACTGTCTCCAATGTGCCAGGTGTTACGTTGAAGCAGCACCTTGGGAAGACCATCTGTCAGAGCCTTCTTGTCAAGCTAACGTGCCTTGTTGTGGTTACCTACCTTCTGAAAACCTTTATTAACTACCTTGAAAGTGACCGGTTGACCTTGGGAACCGGGACACAAGTCACTTAAAGAATACAAAAATGTGGGATCTAGAATTCTGGGATCCAGGAACTTGCATTCCGAAAGAATAAATGAATATAATTGATACATGGTTGGCAAGATTCTCCAGACTCCAGAGAACTTTATTGTTCCTTATGATTTTTCCCAAGCCTCCAACACTTGGCCTATGCTTTCTTCATCTACATCTCTGATGCTATCCCAGCGACTGCGAACAACCTCCAATGCTTCCTCAACCTTTCTAGCCCCATTCTGGAATTCATCCACCATCATGATGACATCATGCGATTGGATCATTATCTTAGACAATCTGGATAACCTACCCTGGTCAAAATCTCTGGCTGGCGCATACTGGGACTCCATCCGCTCATCAAACTTGCTGAGGATGTAGTCCTCTGGGGTACATGTTTTGGTGGTGAAGGGATCGACTTGCGATACTCCAGCCATGAATGCTTGAAACAGGCCCAAGGGGTATTTGACCACTATCACCTTCTCTTTCAAGGCCTTAACCAGTTCCTTGCATACCTCAATCCTGAGGAAAAGTCTGGAGTACTGGGCCTGGAGGGAATCATATGACTCGTCTCCCAAAATCCCCACCTCTGTGGAAAATTCTTCTCCTATGTTGCGGATCTCTTCTAACCTGACCTTCCATTTTTCATAATTTTCTAAATCTTGCTCCCATACGAGAGCAGAGTCCTTTTCCTGGCTAAGAAGAGTGTCAACCTGATAAAGGTCTAGGAGGGATGCCACAAAAAATTGTCTCATGGCGGCCACTTGCTCGGCAGCCCACCCATCTACGGCCTATGCCTCCTTCTTTATGATACATAGAGAATCCATATCACCCTACGCAAGCAGCAATCTAGAGAAAGGGGTTCCAGGGTGGACCTCAGCCAAAGGCTGTGTAAGTTCTGCCAGAAGCATGAGGAGATTGGTATT
This sequence comes from Thuja plicata, assembly GCA_018584345.1. NCBI lineage: Eukaryota > Viridiplantae > Streptophyta > Pinopsida > Cupressales > Cupressaceae > Thuja > Thuja plicata. The sequence goes on along the minus strand of MU223136.1, from coordinate 42,861 downwards.
TGTCTCTCTTTCCTCCTTCAGCTTCTATCCTTGCTTGATGTATCTAGCCTCTATGACCTTGGTGGCTTGTTTCAGTAAGTCTAGCTCACCCTGTTTGTCTCTCCTCCCTAGTGCCACTTCTATTATGTTATAATCTTCAGGCCTTATGGCCGCTGCATCTGTACCTGATGGGGGTGTTGCGATAGTCGCAACTGTGCTACCTGTCAGACTAGTCTCGAGAGTATGGACTGTCCATGCTTTCTTGGGTTTTTGGGCCTCCGCATTCCTGGCCATCATTTTGGCCAATGAGAGTGTAACACCTGATGCTACCACAAGGGCCTTTCTTTTCCTTTATTCAACCAGCCATTGGGGCGGATGGGGTGGCTTCGCCGTTAAGACTTGTTCATTGGGATTCCTTTTAGAATCTAGCAGTACATTCCCAGAATGTACATTGTCTTCAGGCTCTTTCTCCCTCTCTTGTTCTGGGAATGGGACGTTGATGACCTTCTTCAATGTAAAGAAGGCATGCAGATCCATCATCTACTGGAAAAACTCTAAAAGAATAATGAATGTCCCCGCAATACCGGGGAAGAAGATGGGGCTTCCAGTTGATGCCGGTCACTCGAATGTAGGTGTGGTGTTGGAATTGAATAAAGTAGCGGCCATAGGTGCTGACTAGATTCATCGCCGCATGTGATAGTTGGTACTTGGAATCCCGAGTAAGTGTTAGAATGTTTTGGTAAATGAAAGCATCATTTACCTCGCAAAAATTCAAGAAACTGAGTTCCCATTGCACTTGGGGATAATGATCCCATGGTGTCATTTGGCCTGGCCCATTTCTAAGTTCCCCATCTGTTCCCAAACCTAGAAAATCTGGTCTTTGTTGAGCTAGTGCCCATAGCACGTATAATGTCATGTAGAACTTGGAATTTTGGATAACGCCCTTTAGCTTCTTGTCCACATGATTGGATATAAGGGCCACCCAGTTGAAGGTCTAACTGCGAGTGGTGATGTAGTACAAAAAGTAGTATATCCATGCCAAGAAATCCTGGGCATGGGGCAATCCAAAGATCCTACATAATAATACAATGCCCACCTAAATGGGCTCTTTGAACTCCCTATGGGGAATTTCCAACTTCATCCTCCTACAATCCCTCTTTGGGATTTTCAGCCAGTGGTTATTGAGATGTTGTCGGGAGATAAGGGCAGCGTCCTTGAACTCCTGCAATGTTTGGACCCGATTCTGAATAATGGATTTATTGAACTGAGGCATCCCTAGCCCTGATGTAAAAGTTGCTGCATATAGGGTGACGATTTTTGCTGGGTACTATAGTTGCTAGGGATCCAGAAGTAGGACAGTCCAAGTTGGTGCATTGTACAATGTTGCCAGCTGGAGTATTAACTCCAGTGATTGCAATGAATAAGGAAAGTTTGCTGCCTTGATGATACCAGAGGTGGCGATCTGAGTGGCCAGATTGTCTTTGGTGGCCTTCAACCTATAAATGGCTTGAATCAAGCCTTGCATTTCCACCCAAGGTCTATGCCCTATGTCCATTATATCTTGAACTCCGGACTCTATTTTTGATCCCACGAGGGCACCCTCCTTTGGATACTTGGAGGTCAAGGGAAGCTTTGCCAACAACCTTTCAGCCTTGGTTTTGGTGGCCACTCGGGTGGAAGTGGTAGGAAACTCTGGGCTGGAAGGAGGGGTGATTACTTCAGACATCTTTGATCAGCTTGTCCGCAACCTGCAAGACCAGGGAACTGTTAGAGCGTAATATACATAAAAGAATATTAAAACTCTGGGGAAATTGTCACCACCCTGCACCTGTTCAACAAGTGTTAGCATACACCAAAAATTCCCAGAATACTTGCAATAAATGTGAGCAGGACTCCAGGGAAGTCGAACCAAATGACAAGGGGAAAAGCAGGACAAGGAATTGCTTGGGACTCAAAGGTCGGATAATCTAGCCATTGCTGTGCCAATGTGACCAGTAAGAAACCGTATTTGGCTGACGTGGGTTGGCACATGGTCATGTGATAGGCGACATAAAGGAATTAATGGCAACAAGTGGGCTGACATGGGGTAAAATGAATGCTAGATGGGACACGGTTTGAATGCTCACTCATGGGGAATTAATCATGCCATTAAGGTGATGAGATGGAGGAGAGAGAAAGCTTCCATGGCTCAAACCAGTGAGGTGTTGAGTTCAAACCATGGTGACTCTGCTGGGGATGAGTTCGGTCTCATGGGAAAAAACACAAGACAGAGCATGAGGAACTCGTAAACTCAAAAGGATATACATGATATATACATAAAAATATAGAGGGACGAAGGCCAAAACATATATACAAGATATACAACATTTCCAACCCTCTACAAATTTATACAACTATACACATATATACACAAACTAACCTAAGACAATATACATTATAAACATTAATCTACAACTGCGTAGAGGGCAGACAACCCTCTCGTAGAGCCAACCCACCAACGGGAGGTGAACCAAAAACACAGAACACGAAACAAAAAACCAGAAAAATAAATGAAGACCAAAGAACAAAAGGGAACAACAAGGAAAAGACAGAAACAACAAGAAACCAGAGAACCTACCTAGAAATCTGAAGAAGAGCAGGGAAATAGCACACCAGGAGCACTCCCGTAACAAGTTCTACCTTAAAATGACCATGAACAGGTACCTCAAATCAACTGGTAATAACCCACTAAGCACAGAGTAATTCGCAACTTAATCGCAGTTTAGTCGCCTAAGAATCACTCTGAATGCACAAGTGTTTTAATCGTGGCAACTGTAAAAGTGGCATGTAATTTCTATTTATACCCAAGGTAAAAGAAAGTTGCCTCTTCCTTCGCAAACTCTGAAACATGTGAACCTCTGGACTCCAGGCCCAGGGATCCCATGCAACCATATCTTCTCGCGAGGAGAAGACATCGTGGCGGGGAATCCCAGAGTCTGGAATCCGGCTCTGGAAAAAAAATCTGAGACTAGGTCCTAGAGACATGAAAGACAAAAGTAGAAAGAAAACAAACCTCACGGGAGGGAAAGCCCAGAGAAGAAAACAAAGGAAACAAAGAAGACAAAGAAACTGAGGCAAGAGCCAAAAGCGAAAAGAGGGGACCCAACATTTTGCACACAAAATGTAGGGATGGGTATGCAGGGCATAACATGTTCTTGTGATGACAAGAAAAAGAAGGAAATGAGTGAAGTTCCTTATGCTTCAACTATTGGCAACCTGATGTATGCCATGGTATGTACTTGACAAAATATCACACATTCAGTGGGAGTAGTGAGCAGGTTCCTTGCAAATCCAAGAAAACAACATCGGGAAATAGTAAAGTAGATTTTGACGAATTTAAAGGGTACCAGTCATTATTTTTTATGTTTTGGTAATAATGATGTTGTGCTTAAAGATTACATAGATTTAGATGTTTTTGGAAATGTGGAGACTAGAAAGTCCACCACTGGTTATCTATACACTTTTACATGTGTTGTAGTATCTTGGATGTCTAGACTACAAAATAGTAGTAGCTCTTTCAACAATACTTGAAGAATACATAGATACAACATAAGCGTGCAAAGAGCTGTTGTGGATACAATAATTCTTTTGACATTTAGGAGTAAAGAAAGACAAATATGTGTTGTACTATGATCGTCAGAGTGCTATTCATTTGGAGAAAAAAACCCAAAATTCCATTCACAAACCAAGCACATTGACCAGAGGTACCATTGGATTAGGTAGGTGTTGGAGGGAGGATACTTACACTTGGAAAAGATTCACATAGATGAAAACTCTGATGATATGCTCACTAAAATTCTGCCAAGAGAAAAGCATATTCTATGTAGAAACTTGGTTGGTCTGGGACTGATTTGATAACTTCAATTCTATTTGACCTATCATCATTTGCTTCCAGATGAAGAATTTTATACATATGTGTGTGAAGAAAATGAATTGGTATCAAGCATAGTCAAAACACTTACTTTTTTTACTAAACTCTTCATCATCGACATTTCATTTACTCCCTCAAAAACCCATAGTCTAGAGCTTTCTAGCGATATTTGTATACATGAATTAAAACAATTGTTTTCAAATACGTATATGATCTTTCCATAATGAAAGATGTGTGTAAAAACAAGTGAAATAATGTATATATAACTGGAAAATTATTAAATATAGTCAATGTTTTAGGTTTTTATGTGTATTCTCATATTGGCTCTGAATGCCCTTTTACGCTCTATTTGTTTTATTTTTACCAAGTTTCTTGCTTTTTGGTTCTATTTATTTGTCAATATTATTCATATACAACATACTTTGGCTGTAGTTTTCTTAATAGTAGGTGGATATGGTGAAGAGAAAGGTAGATAGAAAGATCAAGTCTCATACTAGGTCAATTTAAGGCTACTCCATAGCAGTTGCTTTGGTTAAAAGATTGAGAAACCTACATGTTAAACAGGGCTTGCAAAATGTATGTGAAATATATATTAGGCTTAAATTTGAATTTTATTTGGTGGAAGATATGAATTTTGGAACATTTATGAGTTGTAAATATGTGGAGACGATGAGGGTGCTCGTTGATTGACTCCATGGCAACCTTGGGCGAATTGCTAAATGCATTGAATTTGTGGAGAGACATGGTGATTCTTGTGTTTTACTCTTGTGTCTTGAAGACCTTCCTAATAGGTGGCACAAAGTGCTAAAGCACTTGGAAGCTTTTGAAAGACAAACATATGTTTGCAATGCAAACATCTCCAAGGCTCGAGCTTATGTTTTAGAGAAACTGACTACACATTTATTCTATTAATGGAGGCTAATTCTACTCCATGAAATGTATGGGCATAGTGTTGAATAGGCTATTATGTTTAACAGAGATTCACAAATCTATTGAATCAATTATAATGATCAAGCATGCATGGTTTATGACCTCATTGAAGTGACAAAGGCATATTTTCCATATATATTATAAATGCAGGGCATTCCTTAACAAAAATGTGTCCCACAAGTCTTATTCACTTATAAAAGTTTCTTTTTAACATTCCTCCACTATGATGATCATTCAATTAAGAGCCATCTAGTCCCATCATTCAAACACCCTTTGATAATCTATATACTAGCACTTGCACCTCAAGAAAGTGTAATAGTTACGCTTATAGGAAGATATACTATGCTAATATAATGAAGGGGAAGGAAAAATTACAATTAATAAAATAAATATGTTATGCTAACTGGTCTCTCAACATTTTATATTTGGTCAATACAAGAAGGCAATTAACTTAAAAGAACATTGGTAAATGATATATCTTGTTACTATATTTAACATAATTTATGTTACATGGTTGTGAATTTATGTATTCAAAGTACTAAACTATCTTACAACACATCGGAAAGATTAACCCTGTAGATGGGTTATGTATAATATATTTGTTGGTGATCAATGCCAAAGTTTTTTTACACATGTGATCTGTCATCAAGACGTAAAGAAATAAAAAAGAAAAATGATGTCATCATATTGTTGAGTGGAGTGCAGGAAATGCTATTAAATCAATATTTATGCTTAATCTTGATATTTTCTTGATGTAGCTAATTTTTTTCCATGGATTGGAGAAGACACCTGAAAAATAGAAATTTGTATACGTGGATTCAACGCTCCAAGAAAATTTGCCAGAGGTGTGAGGTTGAAAGGACTAAGGGTTGCATACTTTCTTTTCTTAGCAACATAGTTGTATCATTCAAGCTCTTCTTTTTTTCATATATTGTAAAGATTCAAACATAAAATAGTTGTATTACAAATGTTATAATTCCAATATTTAAAATTATTGTATATTATTTATTATTTTAAATTTATATTTAAATAACACTAACTCTAACTCTTATTGAGCTTTAACCTAATCATCAAATTTTAAATCCTATGATGAAAACCTTAATTTTAACAAACTTCTAAGGATCAGATTAAGCCAACCTTAACCCGAATCCTAGATACAATTTAAAAGTTATTAATTTTGATATATATTTTCTATTATTTGCATTAGATGGAGGATTATAATTTAATTCATAAAAATAGTATTTTATATATTACAATAAATTTATTATATATTTTTTCTAATAAATTTTTATTACAAAAATATTTTTTAAATTAATTTAATTTCCCAAAAAACATTGTTTAAAATTTTAAAATTTTATTAAATATAATATTTAAAAATGAATTTTGAAAGAAAAATAAAATAACATGAACAAATATTTTATAATTGAATCAAATCTATCATTAATATTTATTTTATAATTACAACTATTTTTTCTATATAATTTTCATGATATATTTATACATTTAAAATAAATTTAATATTAAAACAAATACAAAATATTTCACATAATTTAGTTTAAATATGAAAAAGATGACACAAAGAAAATGTAGGATTTTTTTGTCTGAAATGGAGTGAACTTCATGAAAAGAGTATTGAGCTTACTAGAGAAATTTGCTATCAATTATATTAAACGATTTTTTTTTTTTGTAACTCTGTAGTAGATAGAACATTGTATTGCTATAGTAAATTGTAATTAAATTAGTAAAAATTAAAGAAAATGATTTATGTAGAAAATATATCTATTCAAGTTATTTCAAATAAAATTTATTTAATTTTTATAAAAAAAATAAAAAATACTAAATCCGAACAACTTTCTTTATGTATAAAAGAAAATTAGAAATAAATAAAATAATAATAATAATAATATGACTATTGAATTTTTTTTTACAGAAACATAATATATATTAAAGCTCAACAGTTTTCTTTATGTACAAAACAATGAATTAGAATTTAAAATCATACATCAATAAGCATAACAAAGCATAAATAATAATAAGTCTATTGCAGGTGAACTCGTATATTAATTATCACTGCACACAAAATTGTACCATCAAAATCAAAATGACATATTCGAGCTTGCATGTAACATTAATTTGTTTCCATATAACGATTATACGGATTCATAACTTTTCCAACTTTTTTGCACTCGAAAGGCTTTTTTGAATTTTAAACATGGTGGTCTTCACTAGGGGAAGCCTCCCCCCGCATGGAGACCCTCCTTCAGATTCTACTGTTGGTCTCTTGGCGGTCGACCCCGTTAGGATTTTTGCATCAAGTACTTCAGATTCCCAGCCATTCCCCCCCCAAGGCTGCCTGGAAAGGTGTGCTTGTGGGAGCCCCGGTGGTCAATTTGGATTCCACTTTGGGTGTTATTTCCCATACGGAGGAAGGAACAAAGATTACTCTCCCTGATTATGCTATTGACAAGAACCATGTCTAATTTGAACCTGGCTATTATAGGAAAATTATTCAATTTTCATCCAACCATTGACATGGTTAGGAAGTGAGTGGGAACCCAATGGAAGCTCAAGGGAAGCGTTTTGGTCTCAGTGATGCCTCGAGGTCTATTCCTGTTTATATTCACGGCTATGGAGGATCTGACCTTTGTCTTTTTTGGTTCCTAGCTATACAGGAAACATTTTCTTACTCTTGCTAAGTAGAAACTAGGGTTTGACCCCTCTACTGAACTTAGTAGAATGACTCTGTTCTAGGTAAGATTACCTAGTTTACCCCTTGAATTCTGGGACGAGAAGGTTTTAAGGTGGATTGGAAACTCTTTGGCCACTATATCTCAGTGGATTTGGTAACTTCTAGCGTGGTTTTTGCTCATTTCTGTGTCAATGTGTCGACCTTAAATCTAAGCTTGGACGGTGGACCCAAGCTATTATTTATGAAAAGGATACACTCTTCTGCCAGTCCTGTAGCTCTAACGGCCACACAAGGACGGACTGTCAGGCTCCCTGCAAGATGAATTCAAAGTTGAAGCATGTCACTACGAATGTTGCGACTGTTGTTGAGGAGAGTAGTCATACCCCTTGTGTTTGGGAAAGAAACATTTGTGGTGGTAGATTGCAACTCCCTTGGCCCTCCTTTGGTTTCAGATCTCAAGAGGAACTTAGGTTTGGGTCAGGGGGCGAGTCTAGGGGAGGATAGCCCTTTCCCTCCACCCACTACTATGGAGCCTGAAAGTCTGGCTCCCTTTGGGCCAGAAGATGGAGAAATACCATCTGACATTGGTGTCTTGGTTGGCTTGAGCCCATGATCTTTTCCACCGCTATCCACAGGGGTAGTTGGTATCCTTGGGTGTCGACCCCCATTTCCCTCGTCCCCACCTATGGGTTCCTAAGAAGGCTCTTCTGAGATGGAGGTGTTGTTAAAACCCATCCCCGGTATGCCCTCGGTTGCTGTCCCTGTGCTCACACGTGGATCTCTAGATATATCACTTTTTGAGGAGGTGGATTGGAAGAACCAACAGAGAAAAAAAAGGAATAAGAAGATTAATGTTGGTGTGGAAGCAAGACTGGGAAGACCATCTGAAAGGGTCAAAATATAGAAAAGTGTTGTTAAGGAGATTGTTGCAGGAAGGAAGCTTACCCTCAACCTCTGCCAAAAAGGTAAGAAATGATTATTTTCTCTTGGAATATTAGGGGCCTTAATAACCCCTAGAAAAACTTTGTTGTTAAGGAGTATATCAACGACTACAAGATGGGCATTCTATTGCTTAAGGAAGTCAAGATGTCTTATGTTAATTTTGAAATTTTTGTCAGGAGGTTGTGGCCTGGGGTCCATTTCTCTACTCTAAGGCTATGGGGGATTCTAGAGGTAGCACTATTTTGATTTCTTCAATAGCAGAAACTTTTTTATTGTAGGAGGGAGGCAAGGATCTCAGAATCTTAGAAACAATTTCATTCTCATCCAATGTTTCACCGACGCATATAATTGGATAAACATATTCAGAAATCTTATTCACATAGGTAGTAATGTTCTCATCTTCGCTCATCTTCAATGCTTCATAATTTACTTTTAGACTTTGCAACTTATCTTACTTCCTGAATGTATCTCGTTCATGCAATGTCTCTAATTTTATCCATACCTAATGTGCACTATCTAATCCCATAACATAAATGTATATTCTACATCTGATAGGGCACTCAACAAAGCTTCTTTAGATCTCACATTGTACTTAGATTCTTTCTTCTCATCACGAGTCATAGTAAAAAGATTTGCAGGAGGATTGTAGTTAAGTTCTTTGTAACTTCCCAACGGTATTCACTAATACATCTCAGATGTGTAATCATCTAGTACTTCCATATAGCATAGTTGGTACCATCAAATTAACCTCTCTTCCTTAAAGGTCGACATCCTGGATCTCCTCAAGCGGTTAATCTTCAAAAAGAGGACACTAGCTTTGATACCATTTGTTAGAATTAAGGCAACACATACAACTGAGAATTGGGAGGTGAATCAATTGTATCATAAAAAGTTCCAAACCTTTAACCAAAATATAAAATCAATCTCATATTTGAATGATAAATAGGAATTCAAGATCATCACACAGTAATCAATACATAACACCAATATTTCTAATGTGGAAATATTGTTAGGGGAAAAAATAATGACGGGGATCAATCCTACAAGATGAATGTACTCTATCAAAATCACTATGCCTTGTTAGGAGTATTATAAAGGGGAATGCACATGCATTCAGGCACACTACCTAGAGCTCACTACTCAAATACAATAAGGGATTCAACCGAAAGGAAGGCTCACTGGATTACTAAAATAGCTGATTACAAATTATAAAGGACATACTGTCCCAACTCATAAACTGTAAAAAACAACATCTTTAATATGCCAAAATATTTACAATGAAGTACATCAATTCTCTTCCTTAATTATAGATTCCACTTATACATTTTCTCTCATACCACACACACTCTATGAGTCCTTCACAATTACAAACGATTACATCTTTATATATATTACATCAATTTATCTCAACTAGGTCGGCCATGGAACTAATTATAAAATCTTAATTCAATATAACTCAATACATAATTCGATCCATTGAATGTCGGCTAAGTCATAGCAATGATCCATAAAAACATCCTTGAACATGCTCCACATCCATAAATCAAACCATGATCCTTCACAAAATGCTGCACCACCATGTCGGCCAAGTATAATAAAGAACATCAACATGCAGCATGAAAATCATAAATACCAATGACATAATCCAACACAATCTAGCAACATGAATAAAACATGATCAAGAAACATAAACAAGCAATATGAAATATCATAAAATCAATATGAACACCTCTATATTTATAAATCATACTCATCTCTACATTGTTCATCAAGAACACTAATCAACAACAAATTTCATAAAATAAAAATAGATTGCGAGCATCCAAATCATGAACCACTCAAACTGAGGATACAATTCCAAGTCCTTAACTCACCTCTAGGTTAGCAACCAACAATATTGCATAATCGATCGACATTGATCCAATAATTGAAACACAATCTCTACTTGAACAACAAAAATATTACTCTATGATAAATCCTTCATAGCTCACTCAAATAATTATGTGAACCTTTGTCAATTGACATATATCAACTATTTGTACCTTTGCAACATCTGATCTTTAATATAGTATCTGTACCAAAGTAATCTTCTCACTGAAAATATCAGGAACACATGGAAAAATATCACCAATAGTAGGAATATGTTGACATCAATGACAAAACATTAATATCAATGACAAAACATTAATGCCAACACATATATGCACAATTCTCAACAATATACCAATAACTAATAGATAAGTGACCTCTCCTTAAACTCCTTGTAACTACGCTAATCCCACGGTATTTTCGTCATATTTGGTTCAATATTCACTTTTAAACCAACTATGTTATTCACTAATTTAATTAACTATTGACTTAAGATTTCATGGTCTCCTTCACCAATCTTATTTTATATGTTTACAAATATATGTGTATGTTTTATAGTTTATAAATTATTTAATTAATCCTAAATTAATTAAAATTAAAATAATATACCATGATTGAGAAAAACCAAGAATGGTAACATTCTATGCAATTTATTTGAACTACGTCCTCAATGAATATTCAGGCTCTACAACACATACTTTTTACTCCCAATATCACATCTCTGTTTGGGATACAAGAACATTGATATATTGTAAGTATTTTAAGTTTGGAGAATTTATTTAGATGGGCACAATATTTTTTTACGATTAACCTTTGTACAAACTTTTATTGAATACTTGTTATTGACAACAAGCACACCTCCTATTGGGTGCAGTTGCAATTAAGCTTCGAGACTACCACAAATAGTATAAAGAAAAAAATTTCTTTGCCTTACTAAATTACTATGTTATATAAATGGATTTGTGTAAGTTAGATGATATTTATTACAATCCATCTACTTTCTACATCATTTTATTTTTTTATTCACTATACAAGTTTCTAACTTTCTAACTAATACTACTGCTCTAACATAATTAACATTTCTTAGTATTTTTTAACCATTATAAAAGAATACTGATTTTGCTACACAACGACTAGGTATTTTATTCAAACTTGAGATAAAATACTTGTTACCCCCAAAACCCCATTGGTGTTTGTGATGCACAAGTATTCACCCAATGTAAGTACTTTAAGTTTAAAGCATATATTTAGATGGGGAACATACCATTTTTTCTTGAAGATTTGTGTAAAAAATTATAGAGTATATGTTATTGTGTAAAAACACTAGGTTAGAAGTCACTTATTTGAAAAAGATTTCATTAGGTGCAATTCCAATAAAGCTTTGATATTTCTCTTGAATAGTATTAGGACAACACTTGATTTCTATTATTAATTTACTGTATTTTCTAAATGTGGTACCATTGTTCTGAATCCACAACAGCTTTGGCTAAGTGAAGTTGCAACTGCCTTTGAGAATATGACAAGTGCCATTAAGGTACCTCTTGGTTGGTATTTTCAAATTAGTATATATTTTTTAAAATGCATTCAAGTAATTTACACAATGATCTTTGTATTACAATTTATTAGCATTCCATTTTATCTATTATCTCTTTACACATTTGTGACTTTTTGTACTATTAAAAAAACATGCAACATTGATTCATTTTCTTATTTTTCTCTAAAAAAAGATTTTTTTAGATATAAGTCATTCTATTTTTAACTAAACTCTGTAACACTACAACATAGTACAACATATTCATAACAAACACCAAATTTAGCATCCAAAAGGTTATAAACTATAATGTATGGCACTAAGAATATATCTTTCACAACTACACTTATATGACATGTTTATTTTTCTATGCAAATGTTTTTCTACGTTCATTAATTTTATTTTTAACACACGTATCTTGTCGAAATTGTTCATAGTGTTGTGTTGACATATTACATTTGTGCACACATGATAGCAGTTTCAAAATTATCATGTAAAAATTGGAAAAAAATTTAGTTTGATATTACTAAATTTGCACAAATGCTCTTGTTCTAATACGAAGACCTCTAAATCATTGCCATCAAAATTGAATTGTCTTATTAGAGTATATAGAAATGTATTTCTTTACAAGAGTGTATAGTTTGAGTATAGATCTATTCGGTAATAATTAGGGTATGTATCATTCTGATATTACCTGCAAGAGTATATAGCCTAAATATACATCTTATTCAATGATTGAAATTTGATTCATTTTGATAAATCATGTGGTTTACATGGATCTTATAGAACATGAGAACAAATAGATACATATATTTTCTATTTCTTAGAACACATACATACTTAACATACCAATTTGTCTATATCTATAAAATTTTATTTTATGTAAATGCAAATTGTCTAAATTTATGAATTTTAATCTATTAAAATGCAACTTTTAAAATTTAAATGCAAATTTTATGTAACTAAGTTCTAATTAATTCAAGCGGGATAAGGCCCTACCTCAACAATTACAGTAATGTTAATGCAAAGATTTTGAAAATGTGCTCTGCGAGTGGAGGTGGGTATGAGACCAACAAAGGATCGAGGACTGTTTACAGAGGCTTTACATGAATCCCTACAATTTCGTAAGTTTGATGGAGACAATGTTGTAGACTGGCGTAGAGATTGCAACTTGGATGATGCTTTTTCCAACAACTATGGCATCTGCCCACTGCTTTTTCTTGAGATTATAGGCCTAGAATACGATGATCCTGTGAAAGTCCACTCAATGAAGGATTCCAAAGTATGTGGTTCCTCTCCTTCACAATCCTTCCATAAATTTGAGCCTGTGGGGCCCTGGAATACTCTATTTTGTTAAGGATCTTTAGCGTCCTAGGGGTAGTGTCTCTATGGTCCTTCGGTAAGTCACCCCTCCACTTTTGTAAGTGGACACCGCATTTTGATCTAGTGGCTCATCTTTTGGGTGTGGTTCCCACCTAGGTTCGCATCCCCAGTTAGAAAAAAACTACCTAGAAAACCTACAAAGCCAAAATAATTAAAAATAAATAAGGGCTGCGTAGGCGCAGCTGGAGTCCCTGCCTAGTGTTTAAAGTAGGCAGTTTGTGAGTTGGAAATGGGATAGTTCAAGGGAAATCAGAGTTGACATTAGTTTTGTTTTAGTGATCTTGTCTATGCTGGACCACTCTTAGTAATCATCAGTATTTTATATCAGCCAACTCACAGATCATTCTACTAGGCCAAAATGTGGCTGCTAACTCGCTTAGCTTGTTGTAAATGGTCACAAAAGAAAATATCAGATTTTGTTTGTAGGTTTTAATCAAATTGTGAAAGTAAAACTTAGAGAGCATATTAGATGCATTTAAATAAGAGTATAAGCATCACATGGTAATAGAAAAGTAAGAGTAAATTAAATGGTTCTATGAATATCCAGTGAGTCGATTGTTCAAAAACACTTTGGAAAGATCCATCATATTCAACTATATCCAAAATTTGATCTAATTTTTAGAAAGTCTGTTAAGATCTTAAAAGTTATTTGACAGAATCACATCCAAATACATGTATGCATTCTTGAAAATCAAGAGAAGAAAGTTTCTCAAAAATTATGAAAGGAAAACATCCTCCAATGCGACGCATGTACATTTTAAGTCGCAGACGCCATTGACAAAATATGCAAAAAGTTTTGCATTCCATGGGAACGGTGATAACAAGGGTTTGAACCTAAATATAATTAGAAATAAATTAATATTTAAATTCAAAATGTTAAAACAAAAAAGTTTAAAACCTAAATAAATAACATTGAGTATGTACTGTAAAGACTAAACTGAAATATATCTTAAATTAGGGATATACAGAGAATGGTGTGAGAAGGGAAAATGGGCAGAGTTTGCTTAATAGCCATGACGAGAAAAATTAACAAAATTTTACTGTAAAAAGAAGAAGCCAACATTCCTCCCTCTTTAGCAGTTGTATAATGAGTATAATGGATGAGAGGAAGTTGTTGCCCATTCAGCGTGGACACCAAACTTGGTGCAAGGCAGAGTCACTAGGCCTTCAACCTGCCCAACATCCATTCTAGAAACTTCTCTTCCCTCATAGTGATTAAGGTGATTAAGGAAGCTGGCACAAAACATTGCAGATCAGGGATGTGGTATTCTGTAAAGAAAAATATACAGAGATTTATAATAAATGATTTTTGTGAATGAATAACAGGGAAAAACACATGAACCATTAATCAGAAAAGTACAATAAATTGAGATACATCTTTAGGAAAAGGGAAATATTACGTTTTGAGAGATGAGACAGACCACTACTGAAAATATTACCACAAATGTCAAAACTAACGTATTGACATTGGACAATTACAAAAACAAATTGGCAATGGCTTCTCAAAATATTTAGAAAATTAATTGTTCATCTTACCAACAATAGAAATTTCTAAAGCCATATGTCCCTGCGTGGATGCAGATATATAAGAAAAATGTTCAAGGTCAAACAAGACATGTGACCTATTTTACAAATGCTACTTGTAAAAGAAGAAAATTTCATGAAAACTAATGCAAAATTTATAACTGTGCCAGTCATTAATAGATTTAAAAAAAATCAAAACAAAATTAGGAAGTGAGAATAGTCTGTTGGATTTTGACAGCATTGTCCAAATAATAAGGCAACACAATGTTTGATCAAAAGGGCTCTTGAAGGCTATTCAAACTTTTCCATTCCATTTTTAACTGAACTGAATCTTGCACCCTGTACCATCTATGATACTTACAAAAAACCCCAAAAAACACCAAATTAAGTGTGAAAATTTATGATTAGGAAAACTATAACCATCTACATAAAATCACAAGAACCATGGCAAGCAACTTATGTGAAGATTTTTCAGTGTTGATGAAGGAAATTGAACAGAGTTTTCAATAAACAAAACCAGCACAAAGGGAAGTCATAAGCCATATTTTGTCAACTGCAATAGTTGCAATTGCCTCCATTAACAAGCAATCAAAATTGGAAGGTGAGACAACTTAAATAGACAAGGCATTTGAATTGTTAGACAAAATGTTATGCATATAGGACATTGCAAATAGTTTCAGATGCCACTCACGAATTCCATTTCAACCAAAGTTGCACCAAGGCTTTGGGGTTTTGCACCTCCAGCAATGAAAACCCATATATTTCCTCTCACAATCCTTTACTGTAAGTCGTTACAGGGCTTCAGCCTCTCCACCCAGTTGTCCAGAGAATATACCTGTCTACTCACTGAGAAAGGCAGTCGTTCACACAACAAATGCACTTCTTTGTAGAAGAGTGTATGAAAAATGTCATACACCCAAACCCTCATTGTTGTGCTCACCCCATTATACTAACCTTGTTTGTAGTAGAGCACACAAATTTTCTGCCGAGGACAATGTGATTGAGAAGGATGGTGAAATACCGTAACAAATCAGGGTGCTCAGACTAATCGTTGAGACACAAACTTATGCAACCAAGTCAAATGCAAAACAGTGAACAATGAAACAGATTTAAAATCTGCACAATGAACTCATGAAATGTTCATTCTAATTCACTAGAAAGTTATTACAACATTGCCTTAAAAACCAGTACCCAGAGCAGGCATGATCATCCCCGTTAAAATGGCTTCTCTGGTATGTGGCACATGATATACACTTGTATTCACATAGCACATACCACTTTTAGGTTTTCACTCCAACCACAAGCACAAGAAATTAAATATTCAGAGGATTCTCAAAGCAATAAACCCCAACCCTTCTTCTTCAGCAATAATTCTCATTTAATCTTCCACTCTTCTTAAGAGTTGATTAAAATCAACAAGCATTAAGACATTTACAAAGAAATCCAAACCCAATTGTAACAATCTGTTGAAATCACAATATACAATGATTTGGATGCAAATTTGGGCTGACGCACTGGGGATTTTATTGTCATGGCCGATGCAGAAATTACAATTAACAAGTGGGCACTTCACTTTTGGGCAGCTAAACATATCTGAGAAGCACCATCATCTCCTACCTGTCCTTGCCTGAATGTGAAATCTGGAAGCATAGACGATGCACATGAACTGTTTTACCAATGCCACCTGCAAACTACATGCATTTTTCACCAAATTTGGTAATTGATAAAAGAAAAAACCACTAGCAAAAATAGCTTGGGCCAATGAGAAAATAATATAAACAGTGAAAAATCAACTAATATAATAAAATGAGTAACGGCCATAGCTTAAAATTAAAATTTTCCATCTGTATCATCATGCAAACCACCTGTCTTGTGTAATTAATAGAATAGAATCTGCATCAGTGACATTTGGAGTGTTATTAGAATATTATAATTTTGTTATTGGATACAGTTACAATTTTCCTAGATATTGCAAATTAATAATTCCGCCTAAGCTTATGGTCCGCCTATATTTTCCCTAAAAAATTGGATGAAGAAAAGGAAAAGATTACGAGGGAAAATGGCAGTAGCCAATGAGAAAAAAGGGAATTGAAAATTTTAATATCACTTTAATATAGAATTTGCCTCAGACCATAGGTTTAAGGGATGTTGCACAATTTTCTAGAACCAAACTAATGCTAGCATTTCTACCGAAAACATTAGTCTCCTACCTTAATGGCAGAGACTAAAAATAGAGAAAAATATCCTTAGGTGTGCAAGATTGCATGAGCCTTGGAATACCCCTATACAAGAATTATTATTATAATAGTTTGTTTTCTTCATAAAAAACAATTCTTTTACCTTTAGGGAACATTGGTACAGGCTTCTACTAATCTTAATATTTTTATATTAAGTTTTTCATAATCACATATGTATAGTCTATTAACGTACCTTCAACTATTTTCTTTATCATCCTCAACATTACCAATCTAATGACGAGCTTATAAATCTATTCTATGTAATCATTCATACTTCACATTTATTTCCCCCTTCTTAAGGTTGGATATAATCTTATATTGTGGTTTAATAGTAGAACTTGACCTTCAGCTTAGGAATTATTCTATCCCAAAGTTATTTTTTCCTTTACATTTTCTTTATATTTTTGGTTGTACATGACACTACTTTAAGTATCCATGGCCCTTCAAATTTGTGTGAATACATGTTTAACCTTCTTGATATTGTTAATTGAATCATGCTAATTATAGCTTTTCATATGTTTGATGTAGCCTATGAGATTTTTATGATTTATACTTCTTTAATAAGGGTATCTAATATAGGAATACTTATCATCTTCAAAAGACTCACCTTCAAAGATTTATGTTCTACTTGATCCAACATATTTTCTACTTCCATCTCTTAATTCTCTTATTCTTTATCACTCACATTTTAACATTTTTTTCATCTCGTCCATGATTTTTCCATAGAATTTAATGTATTTTGGGTCCCTCCCATCAAGTCCATCAAAATCACAAATTTTAGGTACCTTTGTTCTTCATCTATCAAATCACAAAGTCTTTTTACATATGATCTTCATCTAGGTATTATCTTTTCCTTACAACATTCTACAATTCTACGAATTCTATTCACACATAAATGTTTTTAGAACCTTCAAAGAACACTTAGAAGTATAACCCTTCTTTAACAATAGATAATAAAATTTAAAAAGATATTAAAAAAAATCAAATCAGAAATACAATACCTATAATAAAATAAGATATTAAAATGAATGACCAAAAAGGGAAGGAGCAATTTACAACTTCTGAGGGAACTATCAGATGTATAATTCCTTAATAGTGTTTGGAGATGGTTTGAACGACCATTCCTGCTTGAGTTACATCACAGTGTTATCTACTCCACTGGAAATTATTCGACAAGCACCATGTTTTACCATTAACTACTAATTTAATTACACATCGCTCTGTAAAACTACCACTTTAACTTGGTGTAAGCTGCATGTAGAGATTATCATGGAAAGCTTTAATCATTTAAACCTTCGGTAAGCATGTAGAGTTTTATGGTGCACCTATTAGAAAAAAAATACATTCAGAAAAATGGTTCAGACATGAGAGCAATAGATTATAATATGTAATATAATTATTTTGAAACTGGCTCTACTTTTTAACTCTTGCACTCGCTCTCGAACAAAATATTTCATTGTGAATGATCTGGATAGACAGATTCAGGTTTTTACAAAAATGAAATATTCTAAACCGGTTGGACATTATGCAGGATATACTTCTATTTTTTAGGATATCTCTCAGGATTAGGGGAATCAAGAATGGAAGGTCATCTCTGGTTCTCATTTTCGTGCAAAGAAGATTTTTGTCACACCCTTCTCAGTCAAAACCTCTAATCGATTTGCTGCGCTAATGCCTTCTTCCCCAGGGCTTCCTCGAGGGTTTTTCCATAGGAGAGGATATCTTTGGCGTGAGCAATGGGTTTTCCCTTAAAACCTAGATCTGAATAGATGAATTCATTTGATTTGGAATTTCTTAGATCAACACCTCGATTTTGGGCAAATTATGAGGTATATTCCCCACCGCATCAAAGGAAAAATTGCCCTAATAATTTTGTGCTCCCTGAGAACCAGGGTAAGGATTTAGGTCTTTTCTAGTAGTGACAAAATAAGGCTATGGAGAAGGACTCCAACATATGTATCTCCTCTAATGCCAATCTTGTTGATATTGGTTAATCTCAACCTAATTCCCATACAGGTACATTATACTCTCCTCCTCATAGAGGATCCAAGGATTTAGAGTAAAATTTGTGTTATGATGAAAATAATACTTTAGAGAGGCCAAAGAGATGTAATGATTTTATATCTACTAACCTTAATCAGAGGAATAAACTAGTTATTAAACATGGCCTGGTTGGTAGCACAGAAAAGATGTGTGTGGAGTTTGGCTTATTTTGCAGGTGGAATGGCATTGGGGCTTCGGAAAGAACGATTGCAAAATGGTTGAAATCATAGTTAGATAATAAGGTATGCATTACTATTCTTCAATAAAAATTTCTTTATGTTGATTACTATAGTAAGAATTTGAAAGTGAAAATTTTATCTAAGGGTTGTCCGAAGTTTAGAAACATAGGGTTTTCTACCCTAGATTGGTCTCCCTTTTTTAACCCGTCAAAATTGAATAACTTAATGGTTGAGAAGGTTGTTTTTCTTAAAGGCCAGCCAATTGAACTTTTTGATGATGATTCCCTTCGCGAAATAGGAAATGGCTTAGGTAAATTTATAGGGTATGTATATTCAGATCAGTCCTATGCAGAGAAAGTCGTTATTGTAAGTATGAAACTCAACAAGAAACTCAGTTATCCTTTGGAAGTATGTTGTGAATCCGGGTCGCTCATTTTTTCCCCTAACATTATTAATGGGGATTTTGAGGAGTATGTAAGCATTTTTGAAGATCCTTTTTTGACAAAGTAGGTCCAGGAGAAAACTTTGGGGAGAAATAAAGGTTGTCCATCTCAAACCCTAAATAACTCTATCCATGTGAATTGAGGAAAGGATATTAATATACACATTGATTTTCTTCCCAACAAAGGGGGTTTTGAGATTGTTAGAAAGGATGAAAAAATAGATGTAATTTTATCCCACACTAATACAATTGGGGTGAAATTGCGATGACAATTTGCGACGACGGCCAAATGTTATGTGATTTTGGATTTTTTTTTTCAATTATAACCCAAAAATGTCGTAATTGCGACTACAGTGAAGACTAACGTTGCAATAGCGACATTAACGGGATATAAGAAAAAAAAGAAAAAGAAAATGTTGGTCATTTAGCGCTAGAAGGGGATTTTGCATCTGTTGTCCGTCGAGGAGTTTTCTGCGGCCAGGGATTTGAACTAAAGCATCCATTATTTGCGTGCAGGAAGAGAAGAAGTCCTGGTATTCTCTTCGAATTTCCATTGTTTGGAGAGTCAAAAATGACTAAAAACTCTGCAAACGTCATTCTCCTTCAAGTTTGGCATAAAAAATGCCTTGGTTGGGCTTTGTTTTCAGCATTGCAAGCTCAAAATGCATCCTTAATAAAAATAGTAACTAGTTAAGAGAAATACACACTTTGTTTAAGAGAATGCAATCACAAAATGTTTGAGATTTGCCCTAAGTCAGGGTTTTAATCTTTGTTTGCAAGGCATTTTGATTTGTAAAAGAATGTTAAAACAGGTAGTCGAACTTGAAAAGCCCGACTAAATACTAAGTTCTCTCCAAAAGGGGATTTTGCATCCGTTGTCCGTCGGGGAGTTTTCTGCGGCCAGGGCTTTGAACTAAAGCATCCATATATTATTTGCGCGCAGGAAGAGAAGAAGTCCAGGTATTCTCTTCGATTTTCCATTGTTTGGAGAGTCAAAAATGACTACAAACTCTGTAAACGTCATTCTCCTTCAAGTTTGGCATAAAAAATGCGTTGGTTGGGCTTTGTTTTCAGCATTGCAAGCTCAAAATGCATCCTTAATAAAAATAGTAACTAGTTAAGAGAAATACGCACTTTGTTTAAGAGAATGCAATCACAAAATGTTTGAGATTTGCCCTAA
>MU223135.1:2149169-2187914 GCA_018584345.1 Thuja plicata | reverse complement strand
AGGAATCTACCAAAGGGATCTCTATCTCTTCTCATCAATAATTTAAAAATAGTTTCCTACAAACACTAAGGATAAGTTTTATGGAAACCAGATTTGTATATCTTTGATAATGACTCCAATCCCTTGACCTACTGAAGATTGTAACAGCCCTGGACATAAGAAATTATAGAAACGTGAATTAATTAAAATTAAACAGTATTGTGTATTGCTAAATTTTAATTACTCATTACTTCTGTGAGAAGCGAATTCCTTATCATGGATAGGGAGTGGGGATTAACTGCCCAATCTCTTAATCTATAAAAATGCATGCCAAATGAATATTACATTTAAAGCCATATGTCTGAATCCCATTGTTTCAAATCTAACCGAATCCCATTGTTTCAAATATAATTTTCCTTCAACGGAGTGAAGGCCCCTAACATACAAGTTTTCATCTATGTTGTTTTCCGTAACCTCCAAAGCTCTTATGGGAAAGGGCAGTCCAATATTTTAATGTTGATTTGACCCATCCAGTGGATAAACAAGGCACAAAATCCTCCAATTTTGGAGATAATGGTAGAATAATATTGAAAGGAAAATGAGAATGAAGGAAAAAAAATATATGGGAAAAAGAGTTGCAGTTTACTAGTTGAGGGCATAGATTAAATAATTGTCAATCCATCTAAAAGGTTAAAAAATCTCAACGCCTATCATTCAACATCAAATTATAGAAAGTACCAGGGATGAAGTAATGGTCAGGAGTTGTGTTGTGGGAGCGGCCTCTCTGGCTCCTTCTTCGTGTGTAACCTAGCGATATACGGATGGAAAAGGACGGCGTGGAACCCTATGGGAGAAGAAAGATCCAATAGCTTAGATTGACTAGTTTCGATTGATTTGTGTCCTAGGGTATTTGTTTCTGTAGCGGCCTCCAAGAAATGTAGCCTCAAAGAAAATGTGGAGCCCTCTTCTGCTCTCAATGACGAAAAGATAATGATAAGAAATCTGTCTTTTTTTTTAAATTATATCCCCGTGATCATCGTAATTATGACTAACACAGACATTGACTCTTAGGTCGTCGTAATTACGACTAACACGAGGATGGAATTAAAAAAATCAAAACTTTCCTTCCCTAATCCGACCAAGCAAAACAAATGTAATGCATGGTCGGAATTTTTGGTCAAGTTTAGGGGTTAAATGTACTAGTGGTTGTTAGTCCTAGTAGGTTAGTCTATTTTCCATTAGGTTTGGTCTGAGGCATAATTCCCCTTATCCCTAGTTTCTCCTCCTTAGGAAATGGCTAGTTTTTCCATTTTTTGTGCCCCTTTTAGCCCTTCTTTTTCTGGTCTTGGGGGGGGGGGAGCTTTCCCACCCTTGGCCAATAGATATGCTTGTCTATCAGCTGGAGGCTCCATCTCCACCCTCCCTAGGTGGAGCCGCCCATCGGGTGATGGGTTGTTGTGTCGCCCCATTCCTACAGGCGAAGCTGCCCCTTGCCGCCATGTTCCTGCAGGTGGAGCCACCCGTCGAGGGATGGGTAGTTGCGCCACCTCCCTCCTGCGGGTGATGCTTGTCCACAAATGAGCGACTGCGTCATTTCCCTCCCACAAGTGGAAATATCCATTTGTGGATGGGCGACTCCGCCATACCCCTCTGCTTCCCCCCCGCGAGCATTTTTAAATACAAAAAATTAAAAAATCAAAGTTCAAACCAAAAAATGAAGGTGATTTTTTTAACTCACTAGATCGCCCATATCTGCTACCCACTGGTAGACTCGAACTCGCTCTCCTGGTTGTTGCATCTCACTCCTGTGGGTCATCCCTCTCCTTGCTTGTGGTGAAAATAATCTTTTAAATGGTCCCATTTTGGCCTTTTATAGTGGGTCTTTTGGTGGGTCCCCTTTTGTTCTTTTTTTCTCTAGCCTTTTTCTTTTTTGTTCTTTTTTTCTCTAGCCTTTTTTTATCTCTTTTAGTTATTCTCCTTTTCTTTGTTTTTGCTTTTATTTTTGAGAAAATTGTCAACATTAATTTTTTTGCCCAATTTTCTCAAGTGGGCACATTCTCTCTCTGTCATTGCTTAGGCACGACTCCCGGGGCATCTCATTTTCTTAAATCTGTTAGGAGCAAGCTCAAACATGACAAGTTAGTGGGTTAGGACATAGAATTCATGAAATAAGCAAGAAACCAAACAAGACCTCAACATAACATCAGATTGAGCTAGAAACAAGTAAATTGCACCCTATTCTACTTATTTGATTTTCTCCTTTTTGATGGATTGTGGGTGTTCTCTCTCAAACACACAAGTGAAGTGGATCCCCAATGCAATGCAAGATTGGAAACAATGAAGGAATTCAAGAGCTAGTATGAGGAACTAGTCTCAAATTCTTCAAAAGATGATCTAAACTAGCTATGGAACTGATATGCAAAATATGCAAGATTGAAACTATGATTCATTATCCATTATCCTATCATATGATATCTATATGATTTAAATGAGAAACTATGAGCATGAAAACAACTATGAACATCTAAAGCAATTCTAGCATAATAACAATGCACAATGAGAGATGAAAAATGAAGAGGAGAAGGCCTCTATTTATATAATTTTGGGAGAGAAGAGGAGGGCTTGAATGATGTGTCATCTATGTGGCATCCACATAAGAGCCACATAAGGGACACATAGGCTTGGAAGAGATGGCTAATTTTGAGTCAAACTTGGCATTAAATGTTGAGTGGCTCAAGATTTCCAAGTGGGAGACAAACTTGTAAGAGGAATTTAATCTAGGGATGGGTGACCATTTTGGAAAGAATTTTCCCATGTGGGTGAGCATTCCGTTAGCCTTAAAAATGTTAGGAATCACCCTTTAAGTATGATTAGAGGACAGTTAGGTAGGGAAACATGCTTAGGAAGTGAGGTGATGGGGGTAGAGTAGGAATTGGGTAGGTTTCTAGGTTGGATTAATAGGTTCCTAGCTAGGGTTTAGATTATAATTCAGATTAGATTTGAATAAATCATAGTTTAGAAGAATTAGGAATATGGAGGAATTTTCAATAAATATAAATTTATTAAAAAGGGAATTTTGTGAGGCAAATGTATTTAAATAAAATACATTAGAATAGTAATTGATCATTGATATGAAATTATTTAATTGATTGAATTAAATAGTTAGAGGAATAAGAGGGAATTTAATATTAATATTTTTGGATGTCTACAGATGCAATGTTAATTTCGACACCGCATGAAAGAGGGGCAAAATGTAGACACCTAAAATTGTTCATTCCTACTAATATTACTTTTTATTAATATTTGTCCTTAACATTATAATTGGTTTTTATTAATTAATTATATTTTTATATTACTCTATTTATTTAATTAAATAAATTCATTTCTCCCTTTGTATCTAAATTTTATTTGAATACTATAATATATTAAATTGAATTTAATATATTATCCCTCTATTTCTTATTATAAAATAAATTTTATTTATTTAATTCCTCCACTAGCCTAAAGTTCTTCTAAACTTTGATTAAATTAAAATTATTTTAGTTTAATTCTCTTTTTACTTTTTCCTTATTTTTCTTTCTGCTAAAATATTCCTCTAATCTTGATTAAAAGGTGGATTACCTCTAATCATGTGCACAATCACCTTTTTCAAGGTAGCCACCTCTCCATCTCCTTTCTCCTCCAATCATTTCAAATTCCTCTTTCCCTCTAAAATTAAAGTTTGACTTTTGCATGTTTTGTCACTTAATCCTAGCCACTCATTTCTTTTTCCTCTTCATCTTAGCCACTCCTCTTTTGCCTCTTAATCTTGACACTCCATTCTTTTGCCTCTTAATCTTGGTTATCCATTCTTTAAGTCATTCTATAAAAAGGAGGCATCACTCCCCATTTGCAACTAATTATAGCATAAACATTCTTGAGCACTTGCATTTTTGAGCACTTGAGCACTTTAGTCTTCATACTAGTTTAGTTTTCTTTGAGCATTATTAAATTTAGCTATTGCATGTTAGATCTAGCTTTTTCATGTTAGTTTCTTAATCTTGCATTCTCGTTCTTAGATTCAACCTTGTATTCTCATTTGTATTACTACCGCATCTTCATTTTCATCATTGTGAAGTTTGGGGCAAGTTCCTTATAATTGTTATCAAATCATTCACTCTTTTATCCTTTAGTTTGCATCATAGTGAGATTTATTTTATTGTGTTGGGAGAGAACGCCCACAAAATCTCTAAGAGAAAATCAAACAAGGTTTTGGGTGCTCTTATTTTATAGCTCATTAGAGGCTGTAGTGCGAATTTAGTTGCATTTCAAGTTTATTAGCATTCTTTTATTACTTCATATTATTTTTTTCCATGCTTTTGTTTTTTGTGCAGCTACAGGGATTTTCATTGCATACACGAATGACACCCACTAAAATCTGCACTCTTCTGAAGTACGTTTGATTAAGAGCTTAGCCCTGTTAAAAGCTTGCAAATGCCCCATCAAGAGTAGGACCATGTTAGGAGTCACCTGGTGAAGGGATTTACCTCTATCCCTATTAGGAGCTTTACACTATTATGAGTAACCTAGTTAAAGGAATTCAAACCTTAATTAAAGAGTCACTTGGTTAAATGAAATTTATAATTAAGACTTGTTAGGATCTACCCGGTTAAGGGATTTATCTTGATGAAGTTGTTGGGAATCAACAAGTAAATGATTCAAGACAAAGTAGCACTCTCTGCTAAATACACATCCAGTTCAAGCTCAATCTATGTTTTACATATAGACAATCTTCTCTCTTCTCTCTTCTCTCGATCACACCTCTGCATCCACGATCTACACTTGTACTTTTCATCATTTTACCTATTTATACATTAAAAGTTCATTAGGGAAATTAACCACCTTACAAAACATTTTACAATATTTCCCGCTCAATGAAAAAAACCTAAAACACATTAACAATCTAGAACACTCTCTAACAAACTCAGGTCGGCCTTCAAATCCATCACACATCGATTTACAAAGAGAATTCAAACCACAACATACTTTCCAATGTTCTTGCACAAACTCCAAGAAATCTGATCATAATGATCATAGAAAAAGCCAAAACATCAATCCTCGTCGATCTGTAACATCATCACAATCCCTGGAACACATAATCACTTACAACAATAGAATACATCATCACCGGTCAAGGATCTGACTAACTGTTCTAAAAACTTCTTTTAACTTTTTACTAAACGACCTTCTGTCACTTGAAACTTGGTCTTCTGGTCATCAAATCATGATGTGGTCGCAACAACAACCTCATACCATATTCAAGATAATATATCATGAATCACAATATCTGAATCCAAACCTATTTGAAACAAACATCAAATCATTCCTTTGTGGCCTCATCATGTTCTTTCTATTAGCCTATCAACCTTCAATCAATCGTAACTCACACCATTCATAAGATCAACTTGTGCGGTCATATAAATAGCATTAAAGACATCACTTAGTCTTTCTTTACAATCGCACACACCAACTCTTACCATAGCTCTGGATTCAACCTCTTGAACGTACATCATCATAACAGACACACTGTCAACCAACAAACACTAAGTTGGCATCAATGACAACATCATAACTGAACAACCTATCATCAGTTCAACACCATAACATACTCAAATTCAGTCTACATTAGTTATGCCAACAACTATATGTCTATGTAATCTCCCCTCTGTAATAACAAATTGACACTTTTTTAGATTTAAAGATACACCATATTCTAAGGCTTTATAGAAAATATTTTCCAAATGTCCACATGGATCTTCAACCTTTTTTGAATAAGCAATTAAATCATCTTGATATATTAACATGATGACATCAATGAACTCCTTTAAAGCTACGCCTATTTCCCTTTGAAATGTTGCACCAACATTTTTCAAGCCAACATACATTCTTACATACATGTAAGTTCGCCAAGGAGTAATGAAAGCAGATTTATATTGCTCTGATTCCTTTAACTTTACATGATTATACCCTGAAAACCCATCTATCATAGATAATAATTCACAACTAGTGACCCTTTGTAGCATAGCTTCCATATTAGGCAATGAATAGTTATCTTTCAAGGAAGCAACATTCAAATTCCTAAAGTCTACATATAACCTTATATCCCCATTTTTCATTCTTACTGGCACCAAATTAGATACCCAGAATGAATGTCTGATAGGCTTAATAATCCCAACATATCTAAGCTTCATTAATTCATACTGCACTTTTTGTGCCAATGTTGGATTAATGGGTTTTTTTTTGTCTAAACGGTTTAGTAGTAGGACTTAAAGGAATTTCATGCTGAAACGGTTCTTCTCTATAAGCTTTTAAATCTTCATATGACCAAGATAAGACATACTTATGCTTCCTTAATAGATCAATAAGATTTTTTCTTATATGTGGTGTTGATTTCTTCCCTTGGTACACTATCTAAGGTGATGTTTCAAATCTCAGATCAACTTCCTATAAATCCTCCATTTTAGCAGATGACTTCTAATAGATGACTATCATTAGTATACAAAATTCCTTCCAACTCTACCAGAACTTTCAAAATTTTATTCATGCTCAGTTGAACCACTTCATTTTCAAATATTGTTTCTTTCCCTTCCACAACTTCTACCAATGCATTGCAATCTATCTTCTGACCCTCATAATTATCAATGTATGGAATGAAACTCAGAATATCATTGTCATCCTCAAAAACTTTCCAATTATAAATGTTATCATGTATGGAAGTTATAGGCTTTCAGTCTATCAGGGACATCCAGTTTAATGTTATATCATTATCTTTTAAAGAAACATTAGCCAAAAAATCAGCCATAATGTAACGGGATCTTTCTACCCATTCAATTGAAAATGCATAAAAAAAAAACTCAATCCTATCCCAAACTACATGTTTGTACTGCTTTAATCTCTTATTCCTTCAAGCATAAAGGGATCTAACTTGTGAAACTCCTAACTATAAGTTTCCGAAAACCCTTAACAATTTAATTACAGATTTCAAATCAATAATTTCTAACCCCAAAAGAAGTGCTTCATATTCAACAATATTATTAATACACTCAAATGTGAGCAAAAAATAATATTTGAAAGTAGTACTTGATGGTGAAACAAACAATATGTCAGCTCCAGATCCTTCTTTTGAGCATGCACAAACAAAATACATTCTCCATAATCCTTCTTTTTGCAATTGTAATTCCTTGACAATTGGTTCAGTACTCTTCAATTGAGGTTCAACCTGATGCACCTTGAAAATATCCAGACTTATATCAAGGAAGAAAATCATCTGATTGGGATCCATTTTCTCCACTACCACAGGCGCCTGAAGTTCTCTATACAATTTCACTTTGTTCTCGTTTACATGAATAATAGCATATGAAAGATCAAGTTGAACATTGCCTCGTACAACAACTACACATTGCCTTGATAGTAACATTTCATAATGAGGTTGAGTGTCAACCACGATTATATCCATCTTATAAATAGCCTCTAGAAAGCTAGAAATTGTGTTTTTTTCCCAATGCAAATGTTCTGGATTTAAGTTTTTAATTTAATGTTAATTTTTTTTATATGTACATCGACGTAGTTGGAGAATGTGAAACTAAAATGCTTACATTGGAGTTCTCTATATACCATGAGCTTAATTTCACTCAATTGGAACACTTAAACAACACTACTACTAACTCTTTGAAAAGAAAGTCACTCACATTTAACTATAACTATAAGGTACTCTTAAAGCAGTTATTAAGTTCTTCACCTAGACAATTGATGTCAATTTTTCTTGTTGTCCAAAATCTACAAGATAGTTAGGAGGTCCATGATCCTTCATCCAAAAAAATGTTCTAATGAGCAGGTTGCTCGATTAAATAATCGTTCTCTACTTTTTTAAATACATATCTTTAAGAGCAAAGATACTCTTGTTTTAATTATTAACTTTTAGTTCTAATTTTATTATAAATCTTTCATATTATACATCGTTCTTTATTTTTTAATAATATAATGCTTACCATGTGTTTCACGATTATTATGCTTATCCCATAGAAATATGGGAATTAATATGAGATGTGGTGTTAAATCAAAACAACTCTTTAAATTTGTTTTTGTTAAGTGATATTCTTTTCACTTTTACAAAAATGTTTTAAAAATAATTAATGATACCCAAGATTCAAAAGGTGGGGACCAATTTTTTATGATGCGAGGCGACAAAAATAAGAAATGGGGTGACTTTAAATGACTTAATCTTACCTCTCACACATCCGTAGCCATCATAGCACCTGAATTTGATTCCATTAAATAGATTAAAGTTTCTTTACACCATTCATTATTGGAGATGCTCTTCTCCATTATACTTGTATTGGGACATTTTTGTCACTTTCAGTTGTGGTTGGATAAATATGTTATGTATATTGATGTTTTGTTTAGTTTTGTGGGACAAAGCCAACCAAATCTAATATGATAGTTAATTTTTTAAAATATTTATAAGTTATACAATGTTATGTAGAAAATATAATTATATAATACAAAAATATAGTTATTATAAAATAAATTATATTGATTATTATGAATAAAAAGCAATATAAAAATTGATTGCTATTAAAATGGAGTAAGGTTTAGAAAATATATTATTTTTGTTTATTATTTTGTCATTCAATTTGATAAATTATTTTTCTTTATTTGAACAATTTTATTTTTTAAAGAGTATGAGTATGAAAAGACTTGGTATTTTCAATTGTTTTCGATTAAGGTAAAAGCAATTTTTGAAGGGAATCGTAACCCTTTACAATATCAAAAGATAGGCAACATTACAACATTTCAAAAAAGAAGTAACTGGGGGAAAAAGAGCAACAATACATAACACCCCAGCACAACGGACCAGCAAAAAACAACAAAATGCCCCAAAAAACACCACGGGGAATACCACCCTAACCCATATTTTTCATAAATTCAGCAATACACAATTTTATATACTGCTACAAGAGTTAAATCAATACAAAAAAATTCATATTGGCCGCAAAATGGAATTGTAGCTACATATCCTTCCTCAATACTATTGACCTATTTTCTGAACTTGTCAAACCTTCACGAAAACAAGTTATTCCTCTTTTAATATATCTACACTACTAAAAATATGTATGACCTAAAGGTAATGTTATATGAAAATAAACACATAAAAAGATGGTGATCATCAACTTGAAGCCCTGGAACCAACCAAGCTATCTTCGATTCTCAACACTTCTTCGCAAACAATATTGACATATCATATTCAATACAAAACATACCATGTAATATAAATGAGAAAAACAATACAACCCTAAGTTTCA
The DNA here is from genome assembly GCA_018584345.1 of Thuja plicata. Taxonomy (NCBI): domain Eukaryota; kingdom Viridiplantae; phylum Streptophyta; class Pinopsida; order Cupressales; family Cupressaceae; genus Thuja; species Thuja plicata. The sequence goes on along the minus strand of MU223135.1, from coordinate 2,178,594 downwards.
CAACTTGATGATTTTTTTCTTTTTATCCTCATGCATATCTTAGCATACACTTAAACAATAAAAAATAGAACTATTACAAGTATCATATTAATTGGGATCAATGGATGTTGTTATGTCATCTCATATCAACATAATAAGCTTCAAATGATTCTAAATGCTTTACACTCAAACACATAATCTAAGGCTACCAAAATTAGTATGATATCATTTTTTGTAGATATGAACAAGTGTGATATTTATCAAAAGATGATATATTATATATAGCTTACTTTTTAGCATCATAACTCACCTTTGTGTATGTGGAAGTCACTCAATCCCAAAGTTCAATAACTTTCCCACTATCTTATCCTTCTCCTCAAAACAATACCTAAAAGGAACACTTGAAAGTTATTCACAATTATTTTTACTTCTAATATACACTTTAACTTTCAATCTTAATCTAACCATCTAAGATCAACCCATTAATAATAATTTGTGAATCTCTTGAGCTCCAATTTATAAAACCTCACTAATTTTTCCTAACTTCATAATTTCTTGAAAAGGAAAAACTCCAAGCTCACTTTTAGATATATCTTTGCAAAAAAAGACCCACCTTTAATAAACAAGTCCCTATTAAATCAAAACACAACCAAATGTTACACATGGGAAACCCATAATTTCACTCATTGCACCATAAAAATAATAAATTAAGCATAATTGTCCTTTGGGAAGTTCCACTTATTATTTTTTGAATCATTCATTTTTTCAGTTACCCATTTAATAAGGGATTAAAATGTGTTCTCTTATAGAAGTTTCTTTTATTTAAAACAAAAAACAAACATAATCTTTACTTATGTTGTAATTCAAAAAATGAATAAACATATAGATTTATTTGTAAACCTCTCTAAGAGGGTTTTGTTATAGCTAAAATTTGATGGAGAAATTGAATAGAACCCTAGTTTAGTTGAGGTTTAGATTTTTTTGGTCTCTTTCTAGCATTTTAATTAGAGGGGGATCATTTTTAGGTTCAAAATTGAATAAAACAACATAAGGCTTGACAGATATTGAAGGTGTTAGGTTGGCTAAGGCCTTAAGATACAATCTTGTATAGGGTAAAGGGAATTCCTAGGTGTTTTGGTATATATTCTTACAAAAAGACATGAAATATTGGACACTCCCAAAAAGACATCTCTCATACCCCCAAGAGAGGCTGAAGATGAACATATTTTCTCTAAATAAATGGTTTGGTTAAGATATTTGTAAACCACTCTAGTTTAGGATAATAACACAAGTTAATGACCTGCTCCTACACCAACTTCCAATAAAAATTTTGTAGTGTCGTAAAATTGCACCTAGTGTACGTTACCATTATGTGATGCTCCTTCCTTAGTTAAAAAAAAAATCATGTAAGCCTTCATGTTCCTCTATTTCCCTTATCCTTTTTTGCTAACATTCTTGACCATGTGACCTGGTCAACGCAAGATGCATGCGTGCTACAAAGATGTTTGTGCATAACACACTCATCCCACGAATCTGTATGTCATGCCCAAAAGTTGGGCAAAAACACACCAACAAAAATTTTTAAAAACACGCTAAAGGTTTACTAAACTATCTCAAAGATAACATGTGCACGCAAAATGGTACAGAGGAAAACAGTTATCTAAACAAGTGTAAGTGTTCAAAACTACTCAAGGGTCCAACCAGAAGAGAGTTGATCAAGTTTGACCAAGTTTGACTAAATGTCAAACTACGTAGAATAGCTCCTAGAACTACCCTACAGGGATTCCTAATTTGTATGCTTTGATCGGCATGCAAATCGAAATAGTTGACTTAAGTCAACCAGAGTTGACCAAAACATCAATTGAACTCCAATAAACATGAAGCAGGGTTATAAGGGTCTGTTAGGATACAAGAGAGGATTGTGAACGTAAATTGAGGCAGTTTGACTAAAAGTTAACTAGAGTTTACCAAAAAGTCAACTGCACTCTGATAAGCGCAAAATTGGGCTACGGGGTGCATTATGTTGCAGGGAATACTTGTGCACAAAAAGTGAGGTAAACTGACCTATGTTCGACCACGATTGACCAAAGGTCAACCGTACAAGGTAGCGGTCAACAATTCCTTAAGGCCCAAGAAAGCTAAACGCGATGATATGAAATCGTTTAAAACACTTCTATAGACTAATTACGTTAATCTAGATATTTTAATTAACCTTATTAAGTTTATGAGAAAGGTTAAAATCTAACATTTAATAAATACAATATTAGTCTGATTTTAAGCAATATACAAATCCTAAAAATTAACCTTACCCCCAAGCTCATGGCAATCTTGAAAATCTGAGATGAGTTATCCTTCCAAGCCTTCTCTTCCAAAAACTCCTTCAATCTAAAAATGTCTCTAAAGGTAGAGAGTGGGTGAACAACTCAAGCTCTCCCTAAAACCTTCCCTATAAAGGCAAACCTCCAAATTATGAGGAACCTATCAAAGAAGAGGTGACCCTAACCATCCCTTTCTTCCCACTTGCCTTCCTTCTCCATAAATGGAGTTAAATGCAACTTGGGAAGAAAATAGAAGTTAACCAAAACCACACAACTCTTCAAATTCGCTCAAGTTGAAAAAGAAGACTTTAGGGGAGTCATAATTGATTTTTAAGGCTCTTAATGGGTTGAAAATGACTCATAACCCCTAGAGTACCAAGCTGGGTAGCTAAAATTGACCCCGGTTACCTTCTAGGAGCCTAAAAGACCCTCCTAAACTACACCTAAAGTTAACCCACGGATTTTTAAGTCAAGTTGACCATCTAGAAACTTCCTAACCTTGGGTAGCCTTGGGTACTACACTAAGGTAACCCTACACCTATCTTTGATTCACTTAACTAGCCATGCCAACACTTAATTACAGCAATTGCCAAAATTGGCACAATTTAATAAATAAATGACATGGCTTAATCACATTCACATTAACTAATTTAAATACACACATACAAACCACATTCACAATTAAACAACATATATAATGAGGTCCATGTTTCTTTGTATAAACAAGACCTTATAATGCACATAATATAACATAGGTACCAATACTAGGTCCCGATTTAGATCCATCGTCAACTATCCCTACACACTCATTGCACACATCAATAAGTCCAAAATAACATGATATGAAACATAATACGACATCAATACTACATTGCATATAAACAATATCTGAATTTGATTTTAAATAAACATATCATCGGTTTCCTAACCAATAACCATCACAATTGCATTCACACAATTATTCTCCTATATGACATCATCATAAACTGAAACTGAATCAAAAAATAAGATATCTCGAGTGTACTATGATTACATAATCAGGTACTGAATATATAACATAGGATTCAACAAATCCTCAAATACATAAGAGTCTCAATAGTCAAAGTATGTCTAAGCAATAATCACTGAAAGCATAGAAAATAAAGCAGTAAAACTATGACGGTCTAATGTAAGTCTCACACTGTAAATGTTCCATGAGCTGTTAAGATGTTACAACTACCACCCTTGTAGTGTAACACCTCCTCCCACTACCCACAAACATCGAGAATCATCAAGATAGATTAAAACTTCATTATTTCACTTCATTTGGCCTTCTTCATGCTCTTTTGATCTCCCTCCATACATTTTGAAGCTTCTTGAACATTTTCACTGTTAGACTTTAAGAAGCACGCACACAATTGAGAGGGGGTGAATCAGTTGTGCCACAATATCAACAAACTTTAACCAACTTTCAAACTTTAATCTCATATCTGAAAGATAAACATGAAAGCAAGATCTCAAAACAATAAGCAACACATAACACCAAGATTTTTTATGTGGAAACCATGTTAGGGGAAAAAACACGGTGGGGATGAAACCCACAAGATGAGTGCACTAAGTAATAAGTATTGTACCATGTTAGAAGTACTACATAAAGGGGATGCATATGCATTCATGCACACTTGCTAGAGCTCACTGCTCAAACACAATTACAACAAGGCTCACTACCTTACAATATCAACTGATCATAGATCAAAGAGGACTTACAGTCCAAGCTCATGAACTAGCTGATAACATCTGTTATGCCAAAACAGTTCCGATGAAGCGCACAAATCTCTGACTTATTTCATATTCCACTCATACCTCTTCATACAAAATCACATACATCATTTATCTCATCTATACACACATTCTCTCTTTCACACAACTTCAAATGATTACATCTATAAATACAACCCATCAACTCATCTCAACTAGGTCAACCAGGGACCTAATTACCAACAATTAATAAATTACAATTCATTCCACAATGTGATCCATTGAATGTTAGTCAGGGCATTGCAATGACCCATATCAATAACCTCAAACACACTCTAGATCCATGAATCACGCTCTAAACCTTCACAACATGTTACATCATCAGGTCGGCTAAGACCAAATGAAGAACACCAACACGTTACATGAGAATCATGCAACCCGATCACTTCGACCAATGCTAACCAGCAACATGGTCAGAACATGCTCAAGAAACATTAGCAAACAACGTTAAGTACCTCAACAACCTTAGCACCAATATGAACTCGAGATCTAAATCCATCTCTGCATTGTTCATCAGCAATAATATTTGCAACCTCTGTTACCCAATACAAATAGCTTGCTAGTATCCAAATCATGCACCACTCGAATTGAGGACACATATGCACATCCCAAACTCACTACTAAGTTACCAACCAACAAATCTTTAACACTTATCCATACCGATCCAAAAACTGAAACTTTATCACTTCCTAAACAACCAAAATACTAGTGTCTGATAAATCAATCATAACCCTCACAAATCATCACTCTAACATATGTGAACTGACATTCAACAACTACATACATCTCAAAACACAACTTGAGGTATCACCAAATCCCACTGTCAAGGATTATCCTCAACTAAACACCTCAATAGATTACCTAGGCTCATATTTACCAACTCTTTTAACTCTCCATTTGGGGACGATCTGCTGAAGTGAATGGCAACATGTTATTTAAATTTTTCCACAATGCCCCCCAAAAGTATCTTAAGAAATTTGTGTCCCTGTCAGTTGTTATAGTTTTTGGAGCACCATGCAACCTCACAACATCTCTAAAGAACAAATGAGCCACTTGAATTGCATAATTGATCTTCTTACAAGGAATGAGTCATTTTAGGAAAAAATTGTCCATTGTTGCAAACACTAAATCATTACCTCCTTAAGTTCAAGGAAGACCCAAGATAAAGTCCATTAAATATCAATCCATGGTTTCTTTGATACAAACAAGGGCATCTATAGTTGTGCATTCTAACATCCTCCTTTTGGTATTTGACGCACCCAACAAGTAGCAACAAATCTATCCAAATCTCTTTACATCTTAGGCAAAAAAATAAAAATCTCACTCACTAACCCAAAAGTCTTTATCTCTTTCGAAGTGTCCACCCAACCCATTTGAATGCATCTCACATAAACTTCACTCTCCTCAATCAAAAGGAGTGCAAAGTAGAGACCCCTTAAACAATAGTCCATCTAGTACTAAATAATCTTCAAATGGATGCATAAATATATGGTTTTAACTACTTAGAATTCCATAGATGGTGCTAAAATGTGGATCATTTGCATATTCACTCTTCATTTCCTCAAAAATGATTCATTCCAATCAATAAATGACGTGTCCTACTTAAGGCATCAACCACTACATTAGTTTTATCACTCTTATGTTACAACAAAAGTATAGGCTTGCAAGAATGAAGCCCATTTGGCATGTTTATGGGACAACTTACCCTATGAATTAATGTACTTCAAGGGTTAATTGTCAGTCGTCAAAATGAAATCCAATATTTTAATGCTTATTCCACAACATCGAATCCTTTATTACGAGAGGTATACCTCTTTTTATCTTCATTTAATTTCTCACTGGGAAAAGCCACATGTTTGCCTTCTTTGCTTAACACTACCCCAATAGCTACCTCGCAACATCACATTCAATTGTAAATAGTTTCTCAAAGTTCGGTATAGCATGAATAGGTGCTTCAATAAACTTCTTTTTGAGGTGTTCAAAACTCATATATGTAGTCAGTCAATGGTGCACTAATGCCACTAAAATTCCTAATGAATCTCTTACAAAAATTCACTAAACCATGGAAGCTCCTCACCTCAATAATACTTCAAGGAGTAGGCCATTCAAGAATAGCCTTAACCTTTTCTAAAAATGTTCAATCCATCTTCAAAAATAACAATGCCCAAAATACCAGCTTATCTTTGCAAACTTCACTCTTTTCAAGGTTGTTAAATTACCCTTCTACCCTATGTGTGTCAAGTACTAACTTCAAATGTTCTACATCCTCCTTCGTAGACATGCTAAAAAATAAGATATCAGCAAAATAGACTAGAATAAATTTCCTAATGTGCAATCTAAATACTTGGTTCATGGTTGGCATGAAGGTAGTTGGAACATTGGACAATATGAATGGCATCACCACCCGCTCATATAACCTATCTTGTAGTTTGAAGGCAATCTTCTTTGACTCATCACCTTCTCGAATCTAGATTAGGTGGTATCCACTTCTAAGGTTGACCTTGGCAAATACCTTAGCACTTGACAAACAATCGAATAAGTCATCCATCTTGGGTAGTAGATATCAATACTTCATAGTGATTTTATTAATGGCTCTACAATCCATACATAATCTCCATTTTGCTCCCTTCGTAGGGGAGAGTAGAGCTGGTGTGGCATATGGACTCATGCTTTCTCTCACAATTCCTTCTTTTCCAATAATTTGGTTATTTGTTTCCTCGTTTCCTCATTCTATAAGCAGACTGATTGGAAATTTGGCACCAAGAATTAGATGAGTTTGATGAGTAATGCCCCTAGAAAAAGGCAAACCAGCTGGTAGGTTCGCTGGTGTCAAATCAAAATACTGTTGCAGCAATTTGTGCACCTCCAATGGAATTATTTGCTAATCCAATTTCTCTTTTTATCATGGGTATAGCAGATAACAAATCTCTTCCTTAGATTCTCTATAAAAATCCTTCCATCACAATATAGATTAAGTCAAACTTGCTAATTCAGTTGTTCTTTCTCCCTTTAAACGCTTCAAGAATGGAGTTTAACCTCATGTTGAATCTCATAGGCATTTTTCTACCCTGGTGAGTTACATTTCTGCCATATAGCCAAGGCCTACCCAGTAATAAGTGGCAATCATCCATTGGTACTACACAACACAATACTGTATCCTCGTAGGGATCAATTTTGAATACAACAAGGCAAGATTGATTCACATGCATGATATGATCCTTTTTCAACCAAGAATTTTATAAGGATTTGATTTTGGAATGCAAGCAAGATTTTATTTTTTTGCAATATTTTGGTAATTACCAAATCATTAGTGGGCCCTTCATCTACAATCACCTTATGCACTTCATCTTTACACTTGCATTGTGTCTGAAATACACTATTTCTCCTCGAATCAGCCAAAGGGTTCTTTATCTCCAACTATCATGGTCCTCCTCGACATCAAATTCTCACCTATCTCTGCTTCCACTTCTTCTATCAAGGGTTCTTCCCCAACTCCTAAGGTCACCATTGACTCTTTGGGTTTTTGAGGACAATCTACAGCTCTATAGGCTCGCTACAAATAAAACACCTCAAAAGTTTCCAACGCCTAGAAACTTGTCCTCGTCCTCTACCTCTAAAGCCACCCTCCCTTAGATGTTTGGCTTCACATTATCCTCTGGCTCTTCTTCATTGGTTGATTTAGAGGAGTTTCCTCTTCATCTATTTGAATTGCTACCACCTCTTTTGTTGGCCACTTTGCTTAATATATTCATTTTTTCTTCTGCTTTTAAGGTTAGTTGATAGGTTCCATCCACAATATTCACTTTGAGTAAGCCTGATCCGTTTTGAGATGGAATCAAAGCTCATTAATGTACCTGGCCACATCATACTCATCATCTTCTTGCAAATTAGATATGATCTACACTGCATAAATTGTTTAGTATGGGAATATATGGAAGACTCCTCTTGCTTTAGATTTTGCAATTCTCTAAAGAGCTTTTTCTGATAATCTGAGGGCATGAATTCGGCCTTCAAATATTTTAACATCTTTGGCCATAGTTTGATTTTCTCCTTCCCTTGACTTCTCCTAATGTTTTCTACATTCTCCCACTGTAGACCAACATGAGACTTTATATTTTCTGTTGCAACCTTGACCCTTCGTGGATCAGTTTCCTCGATTCCTTCCATGTCACAGTATTTTTCTTATTCTTGAATCCAATCCAAGAACACCTCAGGATTTGATTCACCTTAAAAATCAGGAACCTCAACCTTGACTCTAGTTCCCTGTTTGGTGATAGCCTTAATAAGTCTTACCATGGGACCTATGGTTGTTGCTTGTCTCCTTTGAATTTCTTGGCATTCCTCCTGCCTCTTATTCCCCGGGCCACATGTCCTCCCCTCTGGGGCATTTTTGTTTTTGCTTTGATAACAAAAATGATACAGCTCAATATTTTTGGAACCTGCAATTCGAAACAGAACAGATAACATGTTTTGCTTTATAGGTACACTATGTAGATATAACAATTTCAATAGTTGAGATTTATGAAGACACAGATAAACTTGCTCCGGATAACAGCAACGCATATCCAATAATCCTCATTATATATTAATGATGAAAGACTTACAAAGCATCTACAGCCAGGAAAAGCAAAACACAGTAAAAGATTGAACTGTAAAACTAAATTCCCTGTCCCTGAGTTTTCCCGAACTCATCCTTTATTTCCCCTTAGACTGATTCCCTAATCTTACGAACTACCCCTAAACTAACTCAACTAAAAGCCAAAAATAGTTATTTTGCCTGAGAGCTAACTGTCCTATAAAGACCGAACCGCTCCTCAATTAACTCAACGTGGGAGGAACTGTAAATGCTCTGCATCAGCTACTGTTTACAATCCTCAATAAGAATTGCAAGAACATAGCCTTCGGTTGGTGTTGATGTGCAGGGAGAAGTATATGTTTTTTAAAAGCTAATCCGCAGGAGCAGAGGCTTACCTTCATCAGCAAGGGACTATAAGATTTATATTTTGAATTTTTTGAGAACTATATGTAAAATCTTTGTTGATGCCTATAGAAAGCAATCCTGCAGCCGGTTGCTGTATACTGGGTAGAGTTTATAGATGCAGTAGCTTGTCTGTAGTTTGTTAGTTAAACAGACTTGTTACCAAATCAAGACAATCCTGCAGCCGGTTGCTGTATACTGGGTAGAGTTTATAGATGCAGTAGCTTGTCTGTAGTTTGTTAGTTAAACAGACTTACCAAATCAAGACTCCTATACCAATAAATAAGGGCACGTGTTAAGTTAAAATCAAGGATAATTCTAACTTGAATTTTCAAGCCTTTAATACTCTCATTGACTCTACTTTTAATTTAGAGCAGATGAGGCACTGGCGTCCACATATTCTGGAGTTATGTGTTTAATCGAAATTAAAACTTCACTTACATTTCAAGACATTCCCTTGGCACCTCTTTTGGAAATGTTGAATGTAACCAGATGTAAGTGTGTATGCAAAGGAGAACCTTTTTAACAGTCCCAGACATCGGGGTATGCATACCCTATGATGCAGTCAAGGCAGGGGTCCAATTAAGGACCTTCTAATCCTTGCAATCTTCGTATATAAACAGGGTAAGGTTCAATTCCACAAAAAAATCTAAAATATCAATTGAAGCAATGATTCATCACTGTTTTATAATGTCTGAAATTACGGCTGCAGTCCTAAAGTTACAGTTCAACATCCAATATCACGGTATTAAGTAAATAGGGTACATGAAATAACAGACCTACAAATGTTAATAAAATTTCAAAGGCAGTTTCACTTTCAATATAGCCCTGAAGTCCTTTCTCAACGCAATGATGAAGTTGCTCCAGACCAGACTCAGCTTCACCTTTGAGTCGGGGCAGGGATCCAATTAAGGACCACCTAATCCTTGCAATCTTCAGTATAAACAGGGTAAAGTTCAATTCCACAAAAAAATCTAAAATATCAATTGAAGCAATGATTCATCACTGTTTTATAATGTCTGAAATTACGGATGCAGTCTTAAAGTTACAGTTCACAACCAATATCACGGTATTAAGTAAATAGGGTAAATGAAATAACAGACCTTTCTCCGACACTTGAACTAAATTCTCAAAAATATTTTATGGTTATACTGGTTGGACCTGAAAGTTTGCACAAATGTTAATAAAATTTCAAAGGCGGTTTCACCTTCAATATAGCCCTGAAATCCTTTCTCAACACAATGATGAAGTTGCTCCAGACCAGATCCAGCTTCACCTTTGAGCCTTTAGTGGCGCTCAAACCTTCCTTGACAGATTCTGTCAACTTTCCTTGGCTGTGATCCCCTTTCCGGCTGCCAAGAAAGCTTCCTTCTAAATCTCGCTGTTTTTTCTTCTTGTTTCTATCTTCCTCTTTTGTATTAAACCCTTCATTTTTTTTAAATGCATTTTAGGTGTTGGTTTAACTCCTGTTTAAACGTTATCACATCTCTAGTTATTCCCAGCAGTAACTGCATGGGAAAGACTAAATAAAGCACACTCGATTCCAAAAAATTACCGAGGATATCCACTCTTTGAAAAAATGTCTGTCAGAAACAACAGCAATAGAATAAACTGAAGACAAAGGCACTAAAAAACATTTATTCATTCATTCATTTATTTGTTTGTTTATTAGGGATGATGCAGATAACTGAAAAATCAAAGATGTTCCTGAATCAACCTGCTCCTAGGTTTTAAATTATTTGTAATCTATTTTTCTTGAGCACAAGTTCCAGTCTTATATTTACCAAACCATGCATTGAAGAAACTGTGTTGAAGGAAATATGTTGGGGCAGTACATATAAATTTTGGCATTTGGATGTGATCGCATGTCTATGAAGAATCTCTGAAGTAAAAATATTTTGAAAACTAGCACATATTGGCTTTCAACATGAAATAGAACAATAGTTTTGTTTTAGGTAATGGGACTTTTGGAATTGGTAATGATACTTTATCATGGCAGCAAACTTGGGATCAGTTGCACTGATAGCCAGCCTTTCAGCAAATCTCACCCTTTTATGACCAAAATATTAATGTTTATATAGTTCTTTATATATTGATATGCATATTTGGCACCCGAAGTGCACCATATCAATGATGCAAATCCATTTGTAAGAGAGATGAGAAAAACGATAGCAGAGATTTAACTTTGACAAACTGATATCCAGGTTCAGTTAACAAAAGGATAAACTAAAAAAAACTCTAAATATTCTCACTATAATTTACATCGATATCCACCTCTGCCTCTAATTAGATAGTGCCCATTTTAAATAGGTTTTTCTATGAGATGTTTAGAAGCCTCTGGAATCACCGAAAATGGTAATTAATCATGAATACAAATTAATCCTTTAGAGAGCCTATCAAAACAAACTTTCATCAGATACCAGATACACTGTTTTTAATTAAAAGACTACTAATATTAGAATTTATAATCTGCCGGTGCATCACAATAGTAAATTAAATCCTGATCCCCATTATGTCGTTTGAGGTTGTCATCTAATTTTTTCTGATTACCCATCTACGTAATCATATATGTTCTCTGAAATCAATAACAAATTCAGAGACATCAACTTTAAACTTCGTAGAATAAAGAAAAACATACAAAACATTATATGCAACTGCCATCAAAATGATTTCATCAACAGTGAAATTATTCCTACTGGGATGGAGAGGAGCCACACTGCCGATGTCGTACAGTTTGATGGTCAGATATAATTTGCACTGTTGAAACCTGATATGTACGTTTAGATAGCTAGTTTCGCTGCTGGTCTACATCTTCTTCAGACCCACACAGATTTTTGTATGCCCATATTTAAAATAGTAAGTATATATAAACATATATCCCAAATAAAGTATACACTTACAGTAGTTCATGCAGATTGTGTATTCTGCTAGATTCTATCAAGAGTAAATTATGTCATAGCACTATTTATCAGGAATATCCGATCTTTCTTCTAGCTCACTGTACAACCAAGAAAGAAACTGAAAGAAAATATACTTCCTGCCTATCATGTGCCATTTGTTTGTTTCAGCATTTCACTGAAACAATAGGCTGTCCATTACTCATCTGCAGCCATGTATCATCATCGAAATCACATTTAACCTTATTACCTTCTCCTGCCAAATGGGTCGGATCCAAGAAAACCCTGCCCCACGATGGAGTTCCATCTTCATAAGAATTATGAGTGAGGCGTTGAAGGCCAGAACCATCTATCCTAGCCATGAAGATCTCTCCGTAAGGCTGGAACTGATGAGGCACAGAAATTGGCTCTGCAGACACTCCTGCATAATCCGAGGTAAATACCAAACTCTTTGAATCCGGGCTAAACCAGGGGTGATTCACCCGCCCAGCTGTACTACTGTTCAAAACCATATGCAGCCCGGTTCCATTGGGATGTACAAAATACATGGCAAAGCTGCCACTTCCAGGGTGCTGGCGATCAGAGGCAAAAGCAATCCAATCCCCATCAGGGGACCAATTGCACATAGTGTCAGTCCAGGGACCCTCTGTCAGCCGCCACAGACCTCCCTCTTCGCCTTGCACAGCATCCATAATATACAGATTTTTATGTCCACTCCTCCCAGACCTAAATACCACAAATCTCCCATCTGGAGAAGGCGAAGGAAAAGCATTGTTGTCAATTTTTGTCAGGGTTTTATGGAAAACCTCGGAACCGTCCTCCTTGTCAACATTATATATAGCAACAATGTCAACAGTAGTCCTTTCCGATGAAAAGCCGGGTCCATGGCTGGTATAAACCACAGCTCTTTTCCAATCCCAAGCGGTCCCAAAAGCGGAGCCAGAAAATATTTTCCTGGAACTTGACCCATCGAGGTTCATCACATAAACCCCACTGTATTCTATATTGGGGATATAGGCTATCATGCTTCCATCAGGAGAAAAAGAAGGGAAAGCCCCATCTACTCGAAAGACAGAAAGGTGAGGCAGAGAAGCGGGTGATCTGACATGCTCAAGCACAGGAATTAGCCCTTTGACTCCGCCCCTGCACCGATGATACCCAATTCTATCCCCAGAAACAAAGGGATTATAATGGTGAGAATTGGCATCCACCAATCTACTCACTTCCACAAACTCCTTCTTCACCAGATCAAAAACCTCTACATGACGATACTCAGAATCAGGTCTACGGGTAGCAACCACAATCCATTGCGCTTCGCTTAAGGTCGGAGCTGCGGGCGTAAAGGCATGGATTCCAGGTGGAGTGATTCTCTCTATCTCGCCGGAGGAAAGCGAGACTCTGTAAACACTCCACCATCCATCCTCAGCCTGCCTATGGAAAAATAAGGTATTATCATCAGCCCAACAAGGCCATCCACCATGTTTCACCACAAGCCTTCGCTTAGACCCATCAGAAGCCCTAAAAACATAAAGATCAGTCTCTAAATCCCTAATCTGGCCCTCCCAACCGCCTTCACCAGTGGAGGCAACGGCCACAAATTCACCCGAGGGAGACAGCGCGGGACTCAGGTCTGCAATCCCTTTTCCCCTCGGTGTCAGGCGCTTCGTACGCCCTGTACTCAAATTCGTACAATATACAGCAGCCCAGCTGTTTCTCGACTTCTCGGCAGGCTTCGCAGTGGAAACAAACACCATTCTGTCCCCCTTCATGCTAGGCTTGTCTTTCATGGACAAAACATCGTCTTTGCTACCCACAAGACCCCCGAATTTTACAGTCAGATAGACTTTCTCACTCTCCAGCACCTCCCTTCTAACATTTCCACCCCCAGAGATTTTCTCCAACAAAATTGGAGCAGCAGAAAAGTATATGTTGAGATATATCTCAGCCAAACCATCCCGCTCGCTGACATAAGCCAGAGCATTGTTCACAGGTTGTTCTGTGGTGTTTATGTTGAGCTTGGCAGCGAGGGCATCAATGGCAGAAACATCTAAGAATTGCCCATTGTAATTCACCGACTCTCCATCGGTGCTCCGGATCTCATCTAATGCAGAGAATTCAAAGGTGTTCGGAGGCTTGTATTTGATTAGTAGAGAATAGATGTCAAATGCAAAGTGAGCACGACCAACGGAGGCGAAGGCAACCGTTCCACTCAAATCTGCAGAGGAGCAAAATGGCAGCAGAAAAGCAAAGAGTGTGTTAAGAAACAGGAAGAGGGTTACCAGGAGATCCATTGCACAGAATTCGCCTTCACACTCGCATTTATCTTGTCAAATCCGCACCAGAACGACTCCTCTTGAGTGTTTCTTCAGCCTCTGCCATTTGTTACATCTATACATATTGTTCGGCCGATCGAATTCGTCCATTCACAGGAGACCTTATCTGAAGGAATATCCAAGGATGATAACGACGAAGGCATCAAATTTGTTCATAAATTCTTATGACCAACATACGCTGAGTAAGTCGAGGTTTCTGAAGGAGTCGAATCAAACAAGCAGATACTACGAATATGTCCCATTCATAATTGCCTTTATAAAACTTGCTCTTAGATATTAAAAATTACTTGGGATATAATGCATTGATGCAATTAAGATGATGAAGTGTATAAAAGAGTAAAATTTTATCATTCTATGATGGATCATAGTATATGATCCTAAATATTATGTAAAAACTTAATACACTCTAATAAAAAAAACAAGCTCTTTCATGTAATTTTATAGTTCATAAATCTTTTTTATTACTCTTAGTTCATAAATCTTTTTTATTACTCTTTTCAAAATATTATTGATATTATTTTCTATTCATTGGCTTTGAAAACAAATAAATAAAAAATATTTTTATTTTTGACATTTATTTAATATGCATCTAAATTGATGTAATAATTGATTGAAAGTAAAAAAATCTCATTAAAGTCTTTTATTGCAATCATTATATTTATTCATGATATTAATATTACAATGATTCAACCTACCATAAATCTTGAATGTAAAGTCTTAAAATGTTAATGTATGAAAAAACATGAAAATGAAGTGACAATTTATTGAAATATTCCAGCATTGATATCTTATTTGTTTTTATTTGTTATTGTCTTTTTATATGTTAATAATTTGTTTTTCTTATTTGGTTTTGAATAAATACAATTTATAAATATTGGATGAAGCAAAATAGGACATTGCAAAGACCAAATAGGACATTACATCAATAATCAACAATGATTTTTTTAAAGGTATGTAATGGCATTAAAGTGAGTCGGTAATCAATTCATTAATGTATTGAATGATATTAAAACAAGTTTGGTCTCTTTTATTTACTTTGTGAGCTTGTCTTATTGTATATTTTATGAAATTTTGTGTTCATAAAAGATATAGAAATAGAAAATCCAATAAAATCTGTAAATTTAAAATATATAGGACTGGAATTTAATATTCATCATTTTACTATGAGGTCTTTTCAAAAAATTTAAAAAATCTACAAAAATCTTCTCACCGTCTATGAACAACTAAATAATAAAATTCTTGCCTACATTGAAACTTTGCATTATTGAAGAGGTTATGGTGGTAGTGAAGTTTTACTAGTGCTTGTGATTGTCAAGTTTCAAATATTAAGTATCACAAAATAATATTCATTTGAAAAAAGACCACAAAGATTGTAAAGATTGTGGCGCAAATGCACAGTATTCATTCTCAACAAAGTAAATTTTCAGCATGTTTTTTTCCTATTGTGTATGCTAGTTTACTTTATATTTTACTTATAGTTTCTTTATTTTCTATCTTTTTGCTCAAATTTATTGCATTTGCAAAACATTCAACTCATATATTACTTCATTTTGCTTCTTTATTAGAATTAATTGAATATGGAAAACTTTAACTTTAATATAGTAGTAATGTTTAGGGTCTATTGAGTGATATTGCAATACACCCACTAAAGTGCCCATAATATTTTTTCTAAGCCAAATAATTGCATTTGTACATGTTTATATTTTTTCCAAAAAAGAATAAAGATTATTCTTGAAATATACGAGAAGACTGAAGGTAAATCAATTGGTTGTTATGTTGGGTTTCATGATTTCTTCAAATTTTACATTGGATTTGTTTATTTTTTGAATGTTAATGGCATTGGCTAATGCAATCTTCACTTTGAGCTAGATTGCTAGGATACATTGCTATATATTATCGCAATTAAAGTCTTACAGCCTACCTAATATGTTTTTTCATTGTTAATGAAGTATATGTCTTTTGTAAATGTTTAGCGGAGTGAAAGTGAGAATGGAGGCCCAAACATTGAGAGTGCAACCGGATTCATATGTCGCTCTGAAGAAGAATGTGAAATTATGGAAGATCTTTGAAAGAGGGGGCTTCACTCCTTTTTCCTATGTTGTGAGAAGAGTTCATGATACTTTAGCCTCTAAATTTGTAAATTCATGGAAGAAGGGTATTATCACTATAGTTTGGGCTAGTTTCAATGTCATTGAGGGGCTTATTTTTATGAGAAATGACCTTTTTCATGAAGGTGTGAAGATGAAAAAAATCAACAAGAAAAGCTACCAAAGACTTATTGATGTTTTTACGGAAAAGGGTGAAAAGATCAAAAGTCTTCAAAATGGGTAAAACAAAGAGGAGCTTATCGGGTCATGGCCCATGGTAGGTTTACAAATAATGAAGTATTTCACTTTAGAAGGGATGTTTAGAATGGTGCATGGGTATCATTTTTGCCTCCTTGATCACCTTAGACATGGAAATATTATGAGTGTGCCTTTTTATCTATTGTCTTCTTTGGAGTGTTGAAGAGGGGGCTTATCCTCCTTTACATCATGGGTGATATATGCCTTGTATCATTGTAGTTTGAGTCTTACCCCACTCAATAACCATCAATTTTAAAGAAGTTGTGTGTGGACTAAATAGTTAAAGGATGTGTCTTCTTTTAGCAGCCCTGAGGTTTATATTAAATATCTTAAAGGGAGTATTAATAGCCTAAACATCCCTACTAAAATATTGAAAAAAATTACCTTAGTCATGTTGAAAACATGTGAAACCTTCCCTTTAATAACGCTAGCTCTTCTAAGAAGAGTAAAAAGAAAATTCTTTTTTTCAAAAGATGCCTAAATGTAGAAAAAAGTGTGATCATCACTAACCCTTTCCTATTTAAAAAAGAAAAGTCGCCCCTATCATTTAGGAATAGCAACAAGTTGAGAACAAAAAAAGAGACCTCTATCTCCTATTATAAGAGCCTTAAGGGAAAGAAAATTGTTAAACAAAAAGATAAATTTAAGGCCTTGGGTGAAAATGCAATTAATATATTGGATTAGGAAATGTGGAGTGAGGGTGGATGTGAGATTGGTGGGGAATAAAGTGAGTTTGGGATGAAGAAGGTATGGCAGATTGGAGAAGGCATGTGAAAATAAAATAAAAATATATTAAAAAATGAAAGGGGAAATATTGAGATTGGTAATGAAGAGGACATTAATGACGAAGAGAGGGATTTTCTCTCTCCTTCAAAAGAAGAAACTTACTATAAAATAAATCAGATGGAAGATCCTCCCAATAATATGAAGATGATGCTTATGTTTCTCTATCTCCTCAAAATGTGATAAATGAGTTTCCTTCTAAGGATGTGAAGAATTCAAAGTCTAGCAAAGAAATAACCAAAGATGAGGAAGATTAGAAAGATCATTTGAGAGGGGAGTAGACTGAACAATAAGAGCAGGTTGAGTAGACAAGACAATAAGAGGACCCTTTGAATAAGGTTTACTATGTTGAAATAGAAGACTTCATGATACATTTGGTGTCATTAAAAAGAATAAGAAAGAGAAAGAGGACTACAAAGTTGTGACAAAAAAATGGGAGAACATATATAGACCTTGAAACTGTACCAAAATAGACTTTTGAAAATGGATACATCCTTCTGCAAACTTGTGAAACCACAAATGCCATAATAAAGAAAATTGTGTTTGGGTTTGTGACTAGACAGTCAAAGATCAAGAGGAAGAAGAAGAAACAAGACTAGGCAAAAGACAAGTTAAAGACGTTCAAGAAACAAACCTAAAGACTAAGAAAAATTTGAAGGTTGCTTGTTTGGAGGATTCTATGGACTTGTTGACCAAAGACGAGAATTATATCCATTACTCTATTTTTTCTATTTTGTTCCTATAGATTGTTTCTCTGTCATTTTTTTCTATGTTTGGCCATGTGGCCAACTTTGTTGTTTTTCATCTATAGCGTGGTGTTTAACTTTTTCTAATTGGGTTCAGGGCCCTTCATTGCTTAATTAATCAAATAAATATGTAAATATATATTTAAAATTCCACTAAAGATTTTGTATATGCTTACTTTTAAATTTACACCACACTCTCATGTTGGTTTTCTCATATAAAGAATAACTTGTATTTAATATATTATTCCACTATTCAACTCAATATTTCAAACATGTACATGAATCTGAAATAAATGGTTTTTTTGGTTGGCCACTCTAGTTGTGTGTATACTTTTATCAACATACTGAAATATTGTGGCAAAGGTGTTCAAAATTAGATTATATAAAAAATGCTTGAAACTAAGGTTAAACACTTGGAAAAATGGGCTTAAGAGGACTTAGAGTGCAATGATTTACCAGAATACATCTATAATTGTAGTAAGGGTAGGTATGTCAATTTACGAGTTGAGAGTTGTTAACTATATAAAAAGTCTAGATTAGTTGTATGTGTTTGTATAAATAGTTGAGAAATTATAGTTAAAATGTTAGCCATCTATAAATAATTCTTAATACCAAAGTAGGTAGCTAATAATAAGGATTGAATTCATTCCTCTTGCATTTGCACCTTTTTAGATGCATTGTTTTTTATTGTGGCATGGGTACAATACATTCAATTGTTAACAATAATTGGCTATAGTATGTTTTAGCCTATGTTTTAAAAAAACTTATTGATCTTAATGATAAACAAAATTGTTAGTAATAACTGAGAGGGGGGGTGAATCAGTGGCCTCAAAATATTCCAATAATCAACCCTTAAAACTTAGTACCACAAAATTATACCTCTAGTTATCTTTATTCCTATAAGATGAATGCCTCCAAATACTTTTATCAAACTACTACCGATTGGATTGCTTTGTAAAACCTTATACTGTGTATTTACTAAAAAGCAATTTGTTAATTTACCGACAGACAATAAATTATCTAGAGTATACCAGTCAATCCAATTAAGTTATGTGAAATGCAAAACACTAAAGTAATGACTCACAGACACGTTGACACATGGATTTTTAACATGGAAACAATGTTAAGGGAAAAACCACTTGGGACCGGTAAACTAAAATTTTCACTCTTCTGA
Source organism: Thuja plicata (assembly GCA_018584345.1). Lineage (NCBI taxonomy): Eukaryota > Viridiplantae > Streptophyta > Pinopsida > Cupressales > Cupressaceae > Thuja > Thuja plicata. The sequence goes on along the minus strand of MU223135.1, from coordinate 2,159,244 downwards.
AGTGAGCTCGGTGAAGAGCCAACCCTGTTAAAGGTTACAAACACACTGTTAGGTGTGACCTTGTTAGAGGATTTAAAAGTTTAGTATGTCACTTGATATCGGGCATCTCTATGCTACCATCCTTGATCAAACACTCACTTAGCCTGTCAATAGGTATCTGGCATCTCATGCTATCTTCATAATCAAACTTTTTGATACTCCATAGATGTATCTCAATATAGAAAGGGTCTTTAAATCCCGCTCGGTTAAGAGACTTTATGTATCAATGGTTAAACTGAAACAGTATGATCTGTTCACATATACAACTATACTTGCAGATTTTTAGATCTATTGTAATCTCATGAAATACTCTGATCAATATAACTCTGTTTATACCTTTTCTCCACTTTGATTCTGCTCGGTGATGCTATGCTCTCTTGATCGGTGTCTGCAGAATTCTTTAGCTCTTTCCTTAGCTTGATTGATCAGCACTGAATGAAGTTGCTCTTCATCAGTTTCTCTTTAGCATCCTCTATTTCATTCTCTCCACGCCAATTCATAATGAATTGATTTGTCTCTTTATAAACATGATATCACCGTTGTTAGGTTCTTGATTTTCTTGATCTTGGTGTGATCCACAATTTTCACCAATTGGATTTAAAGCAAAAACTCATGTTTTATCTTGCTGGGATATTCTTGCCAACTGGACAAATCATCTTTAAATCAATCACTTATCTCTAGCTTATCTTGTCGATGAAAACAATGATAACAAACAGTTAAGTCTATATTTAGCTCTGCCAACTAGATATTTTTTCGTTTGTGAACTCCATTTATTTTTGGTTTTAACTCTCTGAAGGCATCAGTCAACACTTCAGTTCCCTCAGGATTCTCCTTCACTTTACACTATGTTTCTGGCCGTTGGGTTTGCTTGTGATTCTTCTCATTGGTAATGCTCGACGATTTTATTGCTCGGGCATCACTGTGACTTGGTTGTCGATGATCTCTATTCGTCGGGTTCCACTGACTGTCAGTGTTTGTAGTCACAATGTGAATGCTTGTCTTTTATGCATTACAGAAAGCATAATATTTATCTCTCTGATCCTCTGAAGTCTTTGACACTTTGATTATAACCGATTATATTATATCAAGTTGACATCAATGATAATACAATCCTTTAACTGATTTAATGTCTTGCATTATCCTTCTACATTTTAGTGATCAACTTAACATCTTCAAACATTCAATCAGTTATATGTCATCAATCTCTCCCTTTGGCATTGATGGCAACATACTACATTATCATACTATACTATCACTAATACAATATGAAATATATAGTTTCATCAAGCTTTCCTAATGTAACTATTACAAATGTCTGGCTCTCAGTAAGCTCAAAATTAGCTTAGATTTGTTTCATGCAGAGTGGTTGTCTTCAATCTTTGATCCCTTCATTGGATAGATGTATCATCTGATATCTTTGTTCTGATATGTGCTTTGCCTGGATTGTTCCTCTTCTTGATAATCTCTTTTTTCTTTGACAGCATTCTTTCTCTTTGTCTGAACTCTCTCCCTTTGTTACTTCTCTCCCTTAGATGGATATTTCATATGTAATCAATTTCTCTCCCTTAGAATATTGATTAACTCTTCATTTCTGATTCTCAAGAACTTCTCTTCATGAATAATGATATAATCTCTCCTTTTGATAATGAGATCATCTTTCCCTTTGTATGATATGAGATATTTCTCTCCCTTATGGTAAATCTCCCTTTTGTATGATAATGAGATATTTCTCTCCCTTTGACAACAATGCCAAACAAAGATACTTCTTCTTGATTTATCATCTATATCATGTTCCATCCCTTTGCATAATATACTCCTTGAATTTTCCTATCCATCAGCAATACAATGTTCTGATTTTCAGTGTAGATTTGTACCTTGGAATGTACAGATGTATATGTTGTTGTTCATTTCATTGTTTGCATCAACATGATTGATCTTCAGATGTGGTATAGGCTGATGCAACCTCCTAGTCAAATTACTGACCGATAGACAAGGGTTGAACCCCTAGTCTTTGTCTCAGATACTTAAATGTATCCTTCGGTAATGGCTTGGTGAATATGTCAACTAATTGTTCCTTTGATTGAACATATTCTAGTGTCACTTCCTTTTCTTGCACTTGTTCTCTCAGACAGTGATACTTGATAGCTATATGCTTAGTCTTAGCATGCATGACTGGATTCTTATAAATGTTTATTGCACTGGTATTATCACAATAGATAATTACTGGTTCAAGGATTTTCATATTCATACCTTCCAGCAATTGTTTGATCCATGCAATATTAGAGCAATTTGCAGCAGCAGCCACATATTATGCTTCTGCAGTAGACTAAGAGATGTATCCTTCCTTCTTGCTAATCCATGTGACAAGTCTTTCACCCATGAAGAATGCTCCTCCAGTTGTGCTCTTTCTGTCATCAATGTTTCTAGCCCAATCAACATCTGTATAGACTTGTAGCTCAAATCTTCCTTCTCTTTTGTACCATAATACATAGTCTTTGGTGTTCTTCAGATATCTCAGAATTCTTTTGACAGTAGTCATATGTGATTCTTTGGGATTAACAGAGAATCTTGCAACTATCCCCACTGCATGTGCTATATCTGGTCTTGTGTGAACAACATACATCAGTTTTCCAATCATTGATCTATATAAGGTTTGGTTTACCTCATTTGTATTGTCTTCCTTTGTCAGCATGCATCCAGTAGCCATAGGTGTTCCAACTGGTTTGGAATCCTCTATCTTGAATATCTTCAGCACTTCCTTGATGTATTTGGACTAATTGATGTATATGGCTGCATCTTGTTGAAGAATCTGTAGACCAAGAAAGAATCTGATTTCCCCAAACATGGACATTTCAAATTCCTTTCTCATTTCATTAGCAAAGGATTTGCATAACAGTTCATTCCCTCCAAAAATGATATCATCAACAAAAATTTCAACAATCAGAATATTACCATCGATATCTTCTTTTAAGTACAAATTGTAATTTTCACTTGTTCTAACAAATTTTATGCTAATGAGATATGAGTGAAGTCTTTCATACCATGCTCTAGGTGCTTATTTCAATCCATACCAGGCTTTGTGTAGTCTACATACCATGTTTCTCTTGTCTGGATTAACAAACCCTTATGGTTGTTCAATGTACACCTCTTCTTCAAGTATTCCATTTAGGAATGCAGATTTGACATCCATTTGGTATACCTTGAATCCTTTATATGCAGCATAAGCAAGTAAGATTCTAACTCCTTCTAGTCTAGCAACGGGTGCAAAGGTTTCACCATAATCAATACCTTCTTCTTGTGCATATCCCTTGCATACTAATCTTGCTTTGTTTTTGGTGACTTCTCCATTCTCATTCAGCTTGTTTCTGAATATCCATTTGGTACCGATGACATTCTTGTCATCTGGTCTCAGTACTAGTGTCCATGTATCATTCTTCTCAATCTGTTCTATCTCTTCATTCATGGCACTGAACTATTCTTCATTTGCAAGTACATTGTAAATAGATTTAGGCTCAAAATCACAAAGTAAACATCTTGTGTTCAGTGACTTACTTCTTGTTCTTGTTCCAGCCTTCTTGTCTCCTATGATTTGATCTTGTGGATAATTTCTTCTGACATACTTGGCAATTTTTGGTTCAGCTCTGTGTTCATCATTCTGATTATCTTCTTCACCTTCATTTTCATCTCCATTGTTCGGAACATTATCTTGAGTATTATCTTGATCGTCGATTATTGCAACCTAATGCTTGGGTGCAATGTTCTGATGCTTGGGAGCGACACAATGTTGCTCGGCTAAAGTGTCAGATTCTGTATAAACAAACTTGTTGTAGTCCTTCGGTTCCTTTTTGCTTTCCTTATCATTCTTTTCTGCAAATTCATCTATTTTCACATTTGCACTTTCAATGATTTTGTTAGATGACTTGTTTAGACATTTATAAGCCTTGATTTTGGTTGAATACCCTAGGAAGATACCTTCTGAACACTTTTACAGTCAAGCTTTCCATTTCTATCATCCTTCAATATATAACATTGACTACCAAAGATTTGGAAGTAACTTACATTGGGTGTGTGACCATACCAAAGCTCATAGGGTGTCTTCTTTGTTTCCTTCAATTGTACTTTGTTTAATGTGTAGACAACAATACTAACAACTTCCCTCTAGAAAGTTTGAGTGACGCTTTTCTCAATCATCAATGTTCTTGCACAACCAATAATTGATTTGTTTCTCCTCTCAGCAATTCTATTTTGTTGTGGTGTCCTTGATGCAGAAACCTATCTTTTTATTCCATGCTCATTACAATAGTCAAGGGATTCTTCTGAAGTAAATTCCCTTCCTCTATCTGACCTTAAGCATTTCAATTTCTTTTCACTTTTTTTTTCTACCATTGCTTTGTACCATTTAAACATCTTAAATGCTTCTGTTTTATCTTTTAAAAACATGACTGTCATCATTCTAGAGAAATCATCAACAAAGAGAATGAAATACCTATCTCCATAGTAGCTCTTTGTCCTCATCGGTCCACATAGATCTGTATGGACTAATTATAGAATTGCAATAGATGTATGGGTTTTTCTCTTGAAACTAGACATTGTCATCTTACCTTTTTGACAATTCTTGCACATGATATGCTCGGGCTTAGTCATTGTCGGTAAGCCTCTAACATTCCTTTTGTTTCTTATCATTATCATGTTGTCAAAGTTCACATGACACAATCTTTTGTGCCACAACCATAAGTCTTTGTTTATAGCCATCAAACAAGTGGTGTTAGTGTCATCGAGATAGAAAAGGTTACCTTTTGTTTGCTCACCGGTACCAATCAACCTTTCTGATTCATTGAAGATCTTTGCCTTCTTATTTTCAAATGCTACTCTGTGACCTGAATTGTTCAACTGAGAAACACTTAACAAATTTTAATTCAGTCCTTTAACCCAGTAATCATTTTCACATTTTATCAGGTTATTCAACATTATGGTTCATTTACCTTCAACTAGACAAGGTGTATCATTACCCATTCTTACTGAACCACCATTATAGTATTCAAAGGTCTCAAAATTTTGTTTATCACCGGTCATATGGTGAGTGCAGCCACTATCTATGATCCAGACATCATTTTTACTAACTTTAGATATGAGTGCAGTTTCTACATACCTTTCTTCATCTTCATCTAAATCATCCTTCATGGCTACAAATACCATCTTGATGTCTTCTTCTGATTCGGTATCAGTGTCATCAGCTCTTCTCTCAGCTAGGTAACATGCTTTCTTCCCTTTGTCCTTGTAGTCTCGGGTATCTCTCTTGTTAGATTATCGGTTGCTCTGGGAATCTTTATTTTCACCTTTGTCAAACTTCTTCTCAAATGATCTTTCATTTCCTCTATCATATTTTTGTCGGTTTGGACATCTTGCAAAAAAGTGTCCAACCTCTTTACAATTGAAACATACAAGTGGTAATTTACCTTTGTATCTGCCTTTGCCTCTCTGCAATCTTCTAGCCATAAGTGTTTCAATTTCATCAAGTCCTTGATCCTCATTATCACTATCACTATTATTTTTAACAGTATGTCTATGACTTGAGTTACTTATCTTTAGAGAAGATTTGAATGCAGATTCTATGGATGGTAAGACAGTATTGTCAAAGTTATTCATCTCAAATTAAATTAGTCTACCAATCAGACTATCTAGAGTAACGTTATTGTTTGCAACTGCTCTCATTTCTTGAATAGCAGAAACTCTAATAGCATAAACATGCAATAAGGTTATTAAGATTTTACTTACCACTGTCTCCTCTTCAAGTGTACCTCCAACTCCTCGGATAGCATTGACTACCTCTTTCATTATGCTATTATACTGAGTAATGTTTTCTCCTTTCATTCTTAGGTCATCAAACCTCCCTCTTAGGCTTTCTGCCTTTTCTCTGAGTACATTGGCATCTCCTCCATGTACAAGCTTCAAATTAACCCACATTTGCTTTGTAGAGGTGCGGGTTTTGACATCTTCAAACTCAGCATCGGAGAGTGATGATGCAAGTTCTATCATCATGCAATTATGCTCATGATTGACTCTTAATTGCTCAAGAGTATGAGGTCCTATAGGCAACACATATTCAGTATCTAAGTATTGAACAATATCATTTCCAATATCTGATAGGTGGATTCTTATTCTACTTTTCCATGATGCAAAGTTGTCTTTGTTCAACTTGGGCACATCTCACATGTTCATCTTGTGATCTTTTTCTTGAGCTGTTAAACTCCCTTTCTAAGCACACAAGCTTTGATACCAATTGTTAGTAATAACTGAGAGGGGGGGTGAGTCAGTGGCCTCAAAATATTCAAATAATCAACCCTTAAAACTTAGTACCACAAAATTATACCTCTAGTTATCTTCAGTCCTATGAGATGAATGCCTCCAAATACTTGTATCAAACTACTACTGATTGAATTGCTTTGTAAAACCTTCTACTATGTGTTTAGCGAAAAGTAGTCTATTAATTTACTGACAAACAATAAATTATCTAGAGTATACTTATCAATCCAATTAAGTTATGTGAAATTCAAAACACTAAAATAATGACTCATAGACACATTGACACATGGATTTTTAACGTGGAAACCATGTTAAGGGAAAAACCACTTGGGACCGGTAACCCAAAATTTTCACTCTTGTGAAGTGAGCTCGGTGAAGAGCCAACCCTGTTAAAGGTTACAAACACAATGTTATGTGTGACCTTGTTAGAGGATTTAAAAGTTTAGTATGTCACTTGATATCAGGCATCTCTATGCTACCATCCTTGATTAAACACTCACTTGGCTTGTCAATAGGTATCTGGCATCTCATATTATCTTCATGATCAAACTTTTTAATACTCCATTGGATGTATCTCAATATAGAAAGGATCTTTAAATCCCGCTCGGTTAAGAGACTTTCTATATCAATGGTTAAACTGAAACAGTATGATATGTTCACATATACAACTATACTTGCATATATTCACATCCATTGTAATCTCATAAAATACTCTAATCAATATAACTCTGTTTATACCTTTGCTCCACTTTGATTATGCTCGGTGATGCTATGCTCTATTTTTCGGTGTCCGCAGAATTATTTAGCTCTTTCCTTAGCTTGATTGATCAACACTAAATGAAGTTTCTCTTCATCAGTTTCTCTTTATCATCCTCTATTTCATTCTCTCCCCACACCAATTCGCAATGAATTGATTTGTCTCTTTATAGACATGATATCACCGTTGTTAGGTTCTTGATTTTCTTGATCTTGGCATGATCTACAATTTTTGCCAATTAGATTTAAAGAAAAAACTCGTATTTTATCTCGCTGAGATCTTCTTGCCATCTGGACAAAGCAACTTTAAATCAATCACTTATCTCTAGCTTATCTTGTTGATGAAAACACTGATAACAACCAGTTAAGTCTATATTTAGCTCTGCCAACTAGATATTTGTTCGTTTGTGAACTCCAGTTATTTTTGGTTTTAACTCTATGATGGCGTCGGTCAACACTTCAGTTCCCTTGAGCTTTTCCGTCATTTTACACTATGTTTCTGGCCGTCGGGTTTGCTTGTGATTCTGCTCGTCGGTAATGCTCATTGGTTTTCTTGCCCGAGCATCACTGTGACTTGGATGTCGGTGATCTCTATCCGTCGAGTTCCACTGACCGTCGGTGTTTGTAGTCACAATGTGAATGCTTGTCTTTTATGCATTACAGAAAGCATAATCTTTATCTCTCTGATCCTCTGAAATCTTTGACACTTTGATTATAACCGATTAGATTATATCAAGTTGACATCAATGACAATATAATCCTTTAACTGATTTAATGTCTTGCATTATCCTTCTGCATTTTAGTGATCAACTTAACATCTTCAAACATTCAATCAGTTATATGTCATCAAAAATAAGTATGATTTTGGATTCAAAAATATTTTAGAATTATTTTCAAATCTAACGTACAAAACATCATAATCCAAAAACTTACAGTAGATTGGATAAATATGGCATAGCCATTAAGGCCACATCAAATTATATTTAATAATAAAATTATAAATTTGAGATCTATTTAGGGTGCACAAGACTTACAAGGGTAGTAATACCCATAATAATAATTAACTTGGGGTCTTAAGGCTCATGTTCTAGAGTGTCGCTTGATTGTTTGTTTTCTTTTTCTTCTACTGGAGTCATTAGGAAGCACTGCACTATATTTTTCCTCATGTCTTCTCATCCTTTGCAAGGGTCTATACAACTGAGAAAGATATATTATTTTTTATTAAAGGTAAAACAAGTTTTGAAGATATTTTAAACCCTTTTCACAAAACACTCCTTATATGAAAATTAAAACCAACCAGTAGCCTACTATTAACAAACCAAAAAAAACTACTTAAATGAGACTAAAAAACCTACTACAGTTCCTCGAGGGCTTTTCAAGCTTCCAACTCCTATTGATAAAATATTTGTAAAGGTCAACCAAAAATAATAGCAATTTCTTTTTAACATCAAATGATTTCTTCAAATTGTGGACTAGAAGAAAAAAGAGGAGTTTAGTATTAAAATTTATGAAATTATCTTAAGATAACAATTCAAGTATATTATTAATTCTAGTCTAGGAAAATATTTAAATTAAATAAAGGTGGATAAAATATAAAGACTTCTGACTAGCTTTCATTACTAGAACCGTTGCTTTAGAAACCTAATAATATGAAATTGATGTCTTTAAAAGAGACATAATTTGACCTTAGAATAACATTTATTTTCAATTAAAACCAATTTATAGTGTTGAAAATTGCACACCCTCGCAATTTCACATTGCACCATGTCCTTACTTTAGCCCCCTCATATAAAAAAAATCCAATTATAAAATGTTAGCACTTGAATCATACATTTTTGGTATTTTAATGATAATTTAGGCCTTACAAATTTGAATTTCTAGGATGAAAGTGGAATGAGTGGGTATCCATGCAATCTACTAGTATCTCATAAAAAGTTCATGGTTTCAATGACCATTAGAGTGTTACCTTCCCACTAAAAGTTCAAAAGTTGTGCTCTTGCATACATTGAAAACAAGAAAATACATTTGATAGGGAGCCTCCTTGGTAACCTTCTGAGTTTGCTTGAAACTCTTAGTAGGCCTCTCTCTCAAGGCCTCTAGGGATTCCTCAATCCACCCTTCAACACTTGGAAGAATCAGTTCTTCCTCTCCAACCAAGGAAACTACCTAACTTGTCAAGATCACCATTCTTGTGTTCTACAAGAACCTTCCACTCAAACAACTCCAAGCCCTAAACTTAAATTTGGATTTGCAGGAGGGTCAGGGCTTCAAAATACTCCATCTTTGGATTGCAACCCAGCTCTGAAGCCATCAAATTGGTCCATGTTCCCATCGAGTTCTAGATTCCTATTTTCTAGGCCTTGTACCCTTTTTGCAAATTAGGCCTCCTAGTTTTTAGGAAACCTCAAAAACAGAAAAAATATCTCAAAGAACCCCCAAATATCTTCCATTATTCTTCAAGTAAATCAAAAACCCACAAGGATTTTCTAGGTCTTAGGGTATAGTACTGTCTGCACACCGTACTTCTTGAAAATGGCTTCTTTCTTGTTTTTGGACCAATTTGAGGTCTTGGGCTTCAAAAATCATCTTGTTGGATCTTTGGGAACTCCTCCACCTTAGGGAACACCTAAAAAACATCACTCAACACATCCATGGCCTTCTTGTCTCATGAGGACACCCCCTGCAATTTTTAAACCAACTGTCACTTGCTTCCTCTAACCAGGCTATGAGTTTAGCTCGCCTAGGGCAAGTGCTTAAAAATACAAGACAGCACTTTGAGAGCTCCTCCTTCCACAGAATGGTAGCTCCATGGACCTATTCCCCATTCCCAGATGGCTGTACAAAACCAACGGTGGGAAGTGGAGTTAGGTCCACATCTCTGCCCCTTGCTCAAAACGGGACAGCAAACAGTCCCAAACTGAAAGAATTTTTAAACCACAAAAAAAACATGACTACAAAGAAACTTAATGAATGAAAA
>MU223135.1:2122971-2148054 GCA_018584345.1 Thuja plicata | reverse complement strand
CTGTCTCTCTCTCTCTCTCTCTCTCTCTCTCTCTCTCTCTCTCTCTCTCTCTCTCTCTCTCTCTCTCTCTCTCTCTCTCTCTCTCTCTCTCTCTCTCTCTCTCTCTCTCTCTCTCTCTCTCTAGTGATGTGATTCTTGAAAAATACAATGCTGTTAGTAAACCTTATATTGATTACTTGTCTACGTTGACAAGAGAAACATCGAGTCTTATCCCTTTGATCTTATATTTTTTGAAATTTCCCATGCAATGATTTATTATCCATCTAGACAAGTAGCCATAAAAATCTGTGAAGGCATCATACTCAAGTTATCTCTAAAATATCTAAATCTCCAATTGATGCATTTTGGCTTTGATTGGTGTTGTCACATTTGGCCATTGCAAGTAAAATTGATAGAGACACTTCAAGTCTCCTTTTCTATTCTTCATAGTGTTGATTCGATTCTCCAAAGAAAAGTGTGTGAGAACACATTTATTTATCTTCTCATCAATTTTTCCTTTCTAGATCTCTATTCTTATTTGTTATCACGTTGTATTCTTCTTTAGTGTTGTTTCCTTGACTACTTCATCAATCAAAGGTCTCAATGCGACAATAATGGTTGCAATGAGTTCTCTTTGATATGAAGAAAATTATTATGTATTTCTCTCACTAAGTCTTCAAGCTAATCAAGCTCTCCCCATTTTGTTTCAAGATCTCCTCTCTCACTATCTAGTATGATATATCCCCCAACTAAAAAAATTTCAAAGGTGAGATGCTTCCTAAACTATCTTATAATCCAACTAAAGGCAATTGTAATAGTTGTACTAGAGGGGCCATCAGTTGAATATGCTACTATTTTTCCAAGAAATCATTGATGGACTATATAGAAGATGTGGTAGAGGAGGAAGGTGTGTCTAACTATGGAGGTTAAGAAGACTATTTTTTCTAAGGATAGGTAGGAGGCTAAGAAGACTATCATTGTTGAGGATAGGTAGACTCCAGAGAAGTAGTCTTATATTTTGATTCTTCATACAACTTTTGATAAGTTTTTGTTGTAGCTTCCCTTATTTATGCTTGAATTACTTTAGTAACCTCTGGCTTTTCCAACAATCAATTTTTCCAATCTTTGTTTATAATGGATCTCTTTTGTCTGAATTTCCATTACTCTTTTCTTTTGGATAGGTGTAATAGCAAGGTAACAATGTCTTGCTAGGGTTTGATCATGGAAATTATGTTTGTGAGAGAAATACAAGTATGATAGTAGTGAGAAAGTGAGAGTGTGATAGTGATGATGCATATTTATAAAATTGCCCAAGGTGAGTGCATTTAATATTGTAGAAATTTTTCCTCTTTCCTACCTTTTATGCCTATTAAATTCTAGGGCTTTATTTTATTGGTCACGTTATTTCTTCTATCTACTCTATAATACAAGTGTATACATTCCAATGAGTTTAAGTTATATTATATTAAGAATATTCTTCTCTTATACCATATTTAATCTTATTTGGATTAGGTTTTTTAGTTAGTTGTTTGAACTCAAACCTACTTGTTGCATTCTAGTACTGCATGTTAGAATAACTGAGAGGGGGGGTGAATCAGTGGCCTCAATAATAATCCAATAAATCAACCCAAAAAATTTATGCCACAATTATAAACCTCTAGTTATCTTCAGTCCTACAAGATGTATGCCTTTAAATAATCTTATCAAATGACTACTACTCGGAGTTCACAGTTAATCCTTTTTCTTAAGCTTTACCGAATAGTAGTCTAGCCTTTACCGAAATACAATACATAACTTAGTGTTTACCGCTCAATCCTGTTTTAGTAATGTGTAAAGAAAGACATCAAATAAATGAACCATATACACATTTCACACATATATTTTTAACATGGAAACCCTGCTAAGGGAAAAACCACTTGGGACCGGTAACCCAAAATTTTCACTCTTCTGATGTGAGCTCGGCGAAGAGCCAACCCTGTTAAAGGTTACAAACACACTGTTAAGTGCGACCTTGTAAGAGGATTTAATATAATATTTTGTCACTTGATATCTGGAATTTCACTATGCTATCTTCATGAGAAACTTTTTGATACTCCTTGGGTTGTATCTAAATATATAAAGGATAGTTAAATCCCACCCAGTTAAGAGATTTTTTGAATCAATGGTTAAATTGAAACACTATATGATCTGTTTATATATACAACTTAAAATTGGAGATGTTCAGATCTATTGTAAGCTCATAATACCTTTCTGATCATTGTTCTCTTTTGTTCCTTTGCTCCACTTCTTTCTACTCGGTGAATGTTGTTTGCTCTCTGTTGCTCGGTGACCACAGAAATCTTTAGCTCTATTCTTCAGCTTGTTTGATTAGGACTGTATGAAGACTTCTTATCTTCACCAGTATTCTCTTCAGCATCCTTATTTCAAAATGAATTAGCTTGTCTCTCTTATATACATGATTTCACCGTTTCTTGTATTTTTATTTCTTGTTCTTAACATGATCCGCAAGTCTCGCCATTCTTGCTTTAGTTTTATCCCGCAGATTTCTCCTTGACAACTGGAATAAAACAGTTTTAAGTCTCTAGTTTATCTCTAGCTTTTAACTGGTCGATGAAAACAATGTAATCAATTAGTTAACTCCATAATTAGCTCCTGCCAACTAAGTCTTTTATCATTTTTGAACTTCAGTTCTTATCGGTGTTTAACTCCTTATTTTCTCGGTCCTGACTTCAGTTGTCCTCAGGCATCTTTGTCCGTCGGGGTTGTCTATCCATCGGGAAACACTATGACTTTAAGTTCTACTCGGCTTACACTTTGGTTCTTCTCAGTAATGCTTGCTTGGGTATCTTTCTCGGGTATCACTGTGACTCTTCTCTCAAGGTTCTCTATCTGTCGTGGTGCACTATCCATCGGTGTTTATTGTCACTTGATGTATACTTAGCTTTTATGCATTACTGATTACATAACCTTTATCTCTTTGGTTCTTTGAAGTCTTTGACAATATGTATGTGACCAATCAGATTATATCAATTTGGCATCAATGATAATATAATACATTAACTGATTTAATGTCTTGCATTAACTTTCTGCATCTCGGTGATCATCAATTTAACATCTTCAAACATTCAATCAGTTATAGTTCATCACTGCAACCTTGGTGTATGATTCTTATAAATTTCCCCTTTGTTGAGTATGAGTGACCTTTTTCAATACTTATGTCTTAGTCTGAATCTCCAGTATCTAGCTAATAATAGTTTTTTATTTACTCCACATATACATTCCCTAGGATTTAATGGGATAGAAAGGTGTGCAAGAAATGGTTTGGTATTATATTTCTTGTTTGGTTCTACCCTAAAGTATTTTGTGGTGTTTTGCAAAGGTTTTCTTAGTTTTCTTTATATCAAAAAGGCTCTACAAAACCCATGGACCTTTTGACATGTTAGCTCTTGTTCAAGTCTTCCATCCATGCATCAATTATTTCATCATTATATGTACTCCCAAGGTTACTATCAAGCTTAATTTCTCCAAAGCCATTAGAATCCTCATCTTCTTCTTTATTAAGGAATTTGGATAAAGAGTAAATATTTCTTAATCTACATCTTTGTCTTGTGAAATTTCTTTCATATATGTCTCATCTTTTGGTTCTCCAAATGGGATAAGGGCTACTTTATTTCATCTACAAATACTATTCAAATTTTTAAACCATTATAATCCTAACAAGGCTCTAAAGGTATTAAATAGTTCTTTAATTTTCACTACCTCAAAATCCACTATTTGTTTCAGACCTTTAATATTAACTTCTACATTGAACATGTTGCCAAAGTTTTAGTCCATGAACAATTTGCTAGGCTTAAGTTCAATGTTTTTTTTCACTATATTTGGTCTCACCAATCTATCTAAAGTTGTAGCCACAATAATGTTTAAATTTGTAGCCAAATCCACCATCACATGCTTAAATTTTCTATTTTTGAGATGTGTCATGATGAGAAGAGGGACATTCTTCTAGTGGTTATCAATTAATTAATTCACTTGTTGTATTTTCTTGTTCTAATACTTTCCTAATTTCTTTAACTTCACCAAGAGATATTTATGTTGGGCTAAAGAGGCCAAGTTCTTGAGCATCATCACCACCTCTTTAGAAAGGCAAGCTAACCCGTCATATTGTTGCTAAATAAATTTTTTTTAGCCCTTAAATTATACCACCTTATCATGATGATGTTTATTTGGTAGGAAATGGAATTGACTCTTCATTCTTCTCTACTATGTTTTTTTTTTGCTTGTTAGTATTAGTTATTTCCTTTTGAGCATTGTTGTCTTATTATTCTTTGTTCTAGATTTCTTATTTTTCTTTGTTTCTATCACTTTCTCTTCTCTAGAATATATCTCATTTAATGTGTCAAAGGATCATATATCTCCATCTTTTAGCAACCTCTTACCCCTTCTAGCAGTACTCTTCTTATAACTCTTCTCCCTCTTTGCAAATCATAATTTTTGATTGTGTTCGTGCATTTTGGACAAACTATCTTGTGTTTTCACATTTGTAGAGGTCATGAGATTCATCTTCATAGAAAGGGCATTTATTTTTCTTTTCACCACAACACTCATATAATGGCCTACTTTCCGAAAACTAAAACATATGATACCATTTCTTCTTTGGTTGTTTTTTTAACCTCTTTCACCTTTTGTAATTTAATTTCTAGTTATCCTCAATGTAGTCTTGAGGTGGGTTATTGTTCATTGTGTAGGCATTCCTATTGTCCCTCCAAGGTGGTTGTCTATATATCTCTTCATTCATGTTCTTGTCAGCATCTATATTGGAAATATCGTTATGACAATATCCTTGGTTGCATTGATCTTTCCTACATTTCATACTTGAAGTTGATTAGTAGGGTAGTCCTCAATCAAGTTGGTGCCTCACTCTCTGCAAATGGTGCAATATATTGAATTAGATTTTATTGGTACCATTTTCACCTCCATGTGCAATGTGGTTATTTTCCTTTATCCTTTATCCTTTAGGGTCATTTCCTTTGGAACAATACGTACACTATATCGTGTTGGTCTTCTTGGTCTGTCCTTTGCCTAGTGTTTCACTTTATATTGTCAATTTTTATATCGCTAGTTGAAGTTCTTTTAGAGCTTCTTTTATTTCATCCTTCTTTGGTATCCACCAAGATTGTTCTACTATTCATTACACCATTGTGATTAAATACGTCTAGGATTAAAATACTCTTCCAACTAAATCTACTCTATATCCTTTTGTAGTGTGGATATGAACCATTCAATCTCCTGCCTCTCAAAAGTGGTTCTTCTATTTTGTGGTATACTTACTTGAATCTTGTGTCATAGATTTTTACATATTCATTTTCTTTATGTACTAACTCCCTCATTTTTCTCACTTTTCGTGGAGATATTTGGAGTATCAAAATTTATCAAGAAGTCTTCTTTAACCTCATTCCAACATTTACATGTTTAGGATATGTCTTCTTCTACCAATATACTTCATACTTAATGAGGACACAAAGTCCAATAGCTTATTTATGTCTTCTTTAACTCCTTTCCTTTCCCAAAGTGATTCTAATAGGAACAAATGTTCCACAACTTTGGTGGTATCATTGCTAAAAATTAGAATTTTAATTGATCTGCACATTCTTTTCTTTCTGATTTTCATTTTGGACATGTGGACTCTTCTCCTTAATCACTCTTCAAACTATCCAAGGATTTTTCTCTTTACCTTTATCTCTAATTTTTAATTGAATATTAAAGTACCCGCTTCCAATTATTTTGTCCCAAGAAAACTCTTTTGCTTCTCTCTTTGCTTTCTTTTCTTCTTTATTTTGTAGTATCTCTTGTACTCAAATCCTTTTACATTTATATGGTTGAGTAGATAGATCCTAGTTAGGGTGTTGTGGCTCTTTGGAACATTATTTTATATTTTTTTAAAGTGACATTTCATTAGGTAATGACCTTAATTTGACACTCTAATTCATCTTAACTTTTTCTTCTCTTTCTCTTTCATCTCTCCTTAATTTTCTTATTATACCATTAACTAATTTTCTAAATATTCTTCATGTATAGGTAATATTTTCTCTTGAGTTCTTAAGAATTCCAAAAAACATTTCATCTAATTTTATCATTATGTTTGCCAAAAATAGCTTATTTTTAGGGCTCTTACTAAATTGTGGTAGGCTTGGAACCCCCCTACTACTACATTCCCCTAATAACAACCTTCTTGAAATTCCATAGTCATCAATACCTCATTTAATGTTGGTTATTATCTATTCTACTTTTTCGAAACATGAATTTTATTTTTGCAATGTCTTCCAATCAATTTCTAGATTCTCTTTTTCTTTGTCCTTGGCATCACCCACCTTGGCTTGCTCAGAAACATCTTCATTGACATGCTCAAATATCCTCTTATATGCATATTCCATCCTTTTGTGGTATCCATCCTCATTGTTCAAGTTGGTCATTGTCACCTTTCATGATAATGAAATTTCCTCCTTAATCTCTCTTGTATTTCACTTATCTCCTTTTACAATGGGTGCTTTTGGTTTGAGATTACATTACTCCTTTATTCTTTCTCATGGTGGCTATTTGAACTTTTATATAGGCCACATCTCTTCAAGGATTCCTTTCTAAATTCCTCCCTCAGTCAATCCCCCCCCCCCTTAGTTCATAACCCCCTCTCATAGGGTAGACATCAAAAGGACAATGGTGTAAATTTTCTTATCCTTTTCATCTTCTTCTTTTCTCCTTTATCTAGTTTAAGATTTTAAATTNACCCCCCCCCCCCTTAGTTCATAACCCCCTCTCATAGGGTAGACATCAAAAGGACAATGGTGTAAATTTTCTTATCCTTTTCATCTTCTTCTTTTCTCCTTTATCTAGTTTAAGATTTTAAATTTTGAATCTCAATTGTCCTTAATAAGACCTAAGGTCCCAACAACAAAATCAATTTTAGCAAGAGATGGCTATGGGGGGTATAGACCAGTGTTTTAAGCCCCAATGACTTTTTTAGTGTTGTAGTTACTCATTCCTATTAAGCGAATGTGGAATTTGGACAAAATGAGATACTAACTACTTAATATGATATAAAGAACATACCATAATACATCATATATAGAACCCACAATTATTTTTATTATTTATTTTTATTCAGTACATAATATAATCCTTATATCTCCTTGTATTCTTCTATACATTCATGTCATACATTTATCTCTATCGTATATTACATTCTTCTCTCATATTTTATCTCTCCTTTGGCATTTATATGTTAGAATATAATTATTGATGATATATTTTTCCATTAGTATGCAAAGGAAACAATTTTTGAACCATCGGTACATGATCATCGAAAGACAGGTTTATAGTGCAACCCGACAAAAGTTTGTAGTGTAACCCGACAGAGAAGACAACAGAAGAACCCGACAGACAAGTCTAAAGAGTAACTTGAAAGAGTAACCCGACAGAGTCCGACAAAGAAAATGACAAAGGAACCCAACAAACAGACTACAGAGCAACCCAAGCACCAGTCTACCGAGAGACAGTTATAATTTCGAGAAATGTGGATCTGAATTACACGTCAGATAAAACACTTAAGTTTTACATTTAGCTTAAAGCTTATCTTTAAATCTATTTCTTGAGGTAAAAGTAAAGCATATGTAATTGTTTTAATCAGTCTAACTGATTAGAAACAGGCAAACTAGGAAATCAAGGTCAAGTTGTAAACCTTTGATCATAGAGTTATCATTGTTATGCGTGAAACTCATTTAGGTCAAATTCAATGTATAAATAGATACATTGTAATTAATCAGAACAATATAATGTGATGATGATTGTAGCCACAGACACTTTTGTGGATCAGAAACAAAGTTTTATGCAGAAGGACAACAAAAGATTAAATCAGTTACCAAGAACAAGATCCAAGGCTACTGAGCATAACATAGGTATTAATCAATCACTATAGGTGACACATCATATTGTAATCTTTAATGGATCTATACTCAACAATTCTAGTTTGCATATACTCAGGTCAATAAGTATTTTTGACTACATTCTAACAAGTGTAGCAAATAGAATAAATCCTTTGAGAAGGTGGATTTAACAATCCTTTGTAAATCTCTTAACTAAGTGCACACTAAACAATGTTTCTAAAGCTCTTAGCAGAGTAGACCTTAACTAGTCTAAACATGTTACTCCTAATAGGGTAAGATCATCAAAAGTGGTCAAACTTGTAAGCCTTAACCGACCCCTTCCATTCTGCAGATAGTGAAGTTTTGTGGGTTTCATCCCCACCATAGTTTTTACCTTCTAACAGGGGTTTTCTACGTTACCAAATCTTGTGTCATGTGTCATTACATTTCATGAATATTTCTATGAATGTTTACATGCAAATTAATTTTATGAATTGATATAACATGCATAAGATAAGATTAGCACATATGATCGGTAATGCAAGGAATTGATTACTAAAGGATTAAGGTTAATTGACAAATTTTTTTAAGGGTATTGATTCACCCCTCCCCTCTCAGCACACACAATTTCATTATTCCAACACTTATATCTAAGGGATGAGACATGACCCATAACAAGATCTGTTGGAGTACAATATCACTGAGAGGGGGGGTGAATTAGTAATATGAAACAATGTATCAATTTTAAAGCCAATTTTAAACCAAAACTAAAGAGAACTGAATAGAGAACACTATAAAGATAAGACATGCACATAAAATTGTAACACAAGATATGTCCTGATTTGAAACCCTCTTGGGGAATAAAACCACTCAAAGTGCCTCACTGGCTTAATCTAAATTATCTTTTATAATTTGCCTCACTAGTTGTACAACCATCTCACTAACAATGATATCACACTGATGGTCTTTTATGCCTCACTGAATTTACAACTCACAATAGATTTCCATACATACAAAGTAAGAAAATATGATCTGGTATAGTCACTGCAACCCAATACCATACATCATTAAACACAAATGAGACTCTGTGTTAAATAATCTATGATACAAAATCAAAGCCACTATAGCCTCAATCAGGTATTTTTTATCACTATATCTGATTGTGCACAACTGGCATAAATGTATTTCAACAAAGACTAAAATCCCTCTCTGTCTATATAATCCATCAATCTTTCACTGATCAATCTATAGCATACCAAAACTGATTCAAAACTGATCAAGAAACTGAATACAACTGACTGAGAATGTCTCATAACATGTGGAAATGTATATCATTATTATAAGCTATGTCTTTCAATATGGATGAATATATGTTTCAGGTTTATCATCATAATAATCACTTATTCTCTATTCAATCTTATCAAAACCTTTGATGTCATGTCTTTGAATATAAACAAAAATATCTCTGTCAAAATAATATTTAATTTCATATCAAATAAACAATATAGAATGTCTGCATCTAAACAATTTTGCATTTACCCTTAATTTCATGTAATTAATTCTTTTCAAAACTGAATACTTTACTCACTGTTATCAAGGTCTTTATCAACTTGAATAACTTAATTTACACTCACATTATAGTGTACCCTTGAATACAAGACCATACATGCATTCAAAACTCACCACATATGTTACAACTGAATAACCATGATAATGCAAACTCTAAAACCATACTTTGGTTTAACTATGATATTCACGAGGACAAGAATCATGACATACATCAAAACTGAATATACATGGTGTAACAAAGAATCCATACTCCGATTAAGAAAGACCAATCATACTGACTCGAAAGAACCATATCCCATACCTAGGTTTTATAGTGTCAACCATGTATGACAAAACTTCCAACACTATTTGAATGAACATGAATATACATGAGAAGTAGTAAACAATGAAGATACATAACCATACTCCAAAACCCTCAAACTCTTGATATAGGTTATCAAAGAATGAAAGACAAATGGGTCAGTTTAAGTTAACAGTAATACCAAACTAAGACACATTTGATAGGATAAACAACAATACCCATATGATATACACCAACACAAATTTCGACATGAGTTTAAGAAAGGATAAAGAATCCATCAAATCGAGTTAGGAATACAAGACTCTAAAGCCCGACAAGGGTTACCAAAAACATAACTATAAAACTATAATAATGTAGCGACATGAGAAAAACCCTTAACACATAAATATTTGACAAAAAGTTAAACACGATAAACAAACTAAGGTAATAGAAAAAATACACCTGGTATACTACAAAAGCTCCTTAGAATCCCACTTAATCTGTAAATGGAAATCTTCATGTCGTTTCACAAAATGTTTTCAAACTAACTTATCAAACCTTCATCTTAGCAACCATAGATACAAATCCATGAAAATGTCATCATATTTTGTTGCCTCTGCGACTACCTTGGTGGCTACATACAAAGAACGTGTAACTATGACTCCAAATATCGCGCCCTAACAGGCAAATCCCTACCTCGAGAGAGCTAGGGTTTCCAAATGAACCCAAATACCATATGTTTTGTGTTATGAATACTAAAATGGTATTAACCATAAACCTTAATCTTTACCACATAAAGTGTTGATAAGGATGGCACCATGAATGCACTCAGTTTCACATGAAGGGTTACTAGGGGGCTGACCGAAAGGCCTTTCCTAGTAAAAACAAGTTTTATGCCATGGGAACAACATATGTGACTTATACAACTTTACCTTTATCTTATTACATATGCCACCATAATTTGAACATTAACTCACTGTGATAAATGTTAACATGAATGTATCAACACAACTAAAAATTGAATGTAGTCATGTTATGTACTGATCAAGAGATTCAAAATTGAAACTGGATTATAACCATATCCATAATTTGATTTCAAAAATTGATCAATTCCAATCTAAGGAAGATATCAATGATATTCTATGAATGCAAATTGAAAGTTTATCCCAAATTATGCAATGGTACTATTGATCCCAAATTGACTGTTGATGCAAATATGATGCTAAAAATGATATGCAATCAAACTAAACTTATTATAAACAACAAATGTACTTTTTGCACCTGAATGTAGGATGAAACATGAAAGATAATGCAAACGCAACATGAACCTCATGTTACCACTAATCTCATTGTTACCACTAATCTCATAACCAAAGGATTCTCATTACCACAAAAAGATATGCAAAATGAAAGATGATATACAACTGATCACTAAATTGAACAAAATTATAATATTGCCATGATCATCGTCTTAATACTCCCACATTGTTAGTGTGTTTGGAAACAAGGACAACAAAGGTGATGGGAAACAAACTCCCCCTGTGTCCTCAGTGACAAATACTAATCTTGTGTATGATAGATTTAGCAATCTGAGTTTTTCATGTGTTTGTTTAAGAGATACCAAAGATACTAAAGTAATCAAAACCAATCATAAATACTAATGTTGATTCAAACCCACTAAATGATCACAACAACTGATTATAGATATTGTTCAACATTAAAAACATGTGAAGATCTTAGAGTGACGATTTCAATTTAAAGATAATCTCAAATGATATGACATACTTAAGTAATGTTATTTCTGATTAAACCTTTATTTACAAATCTAGTGATTACGAGAACACACTATAGTAATTTTTTTTTAAAAAAATAGACAATTTTTAAGAATACTACCAGGACATTAGTAATCAATAAATTTTAAAAAGCCCAAATTTATTATAATAACAACACAAAGTATGATCACATAAAACATAAACTTTCTTCATTCCATAAACATCCTTCCAAAACTGCTACTTTGTGCTCAAGGGGTGAAGAATTTAGTTCCATTGATATACGTGTATATCTAGTTACTTAATAGAAGACCATTTGATCTTTTGGCCTCAGTCAAATGCATGCACCTTTTGATATGAACTATCTAACATCAAATGATTCCTCATATTCCATGTATGTTCTTTTAGAAAATTAGAATTTCTGTCATTTTAGCTAATTTTGCCTTTAACCAAGAGACATCTTTGTCAAACTTTTTACACTTTTTAGTAAGCTATTGTCTCAGATTCAATTCTACCCTTATAGTTTATTCTATTTTTGTGCTATCCATCTCATTTGTTGTATTCTAGCACTCTACTAGGTTAAGTTCCAATTTCTTAATTTGTTCCTTAAGACTTTTGATTTCTGTTTTTGCACCAATTGCTTGTCCTTCATAATCAATTGTAATAATCTTTTCAGACATTCACCTATCTCACTTACCAAACATATTTCATCATTTGCTTATGTTAGAACAACTTGTAAATTATAAACATTTCCTTCAGTCTTAATTCCAATAGCAATCACTTTTCCACTTGACTCCATGATTTGAAAACTTAGTGTTGTGAAGATAACTATAAGGTTTTGCTAACAAATTTGACTAGCACTTAACAAATTATGTATCATTCCCTCAACATAATAAACACTAGTAACTGGAGTGCAATTATCAAGAAGAATAGTACCTAACCCTTTAATCTGAAAACATTTATTGTCACCAAATCTAACTGGTACAACATCAAACAAATTAAGTTCTATGAACTTATTTTTATCACTAGTTAAATGGTGAGAACATCCACTATCCAACATCCAGACATCTTCTATCTTAGAGAAGTGATGTGATTGTGCAATCATAGCAACCTTTTTAGGTTTCCAAACTAATTTTGTTTTAGGAACAATATTAGACTGCTTTAACATGAATTCTTTGCAAAATCTTGCAATATGTCCTAGTTTACCACATTTAAAGCATTCAAGTTTAGTTAAAAACTGATATAATTTTTCATTAACTCAACTTGTATTTATTTTAGTAGAACCTAAGAATTCATTAGACTTGTTCAGTGATGTTTTACAATTTATACACCACTGAGAAATCATTTTACCTTTTCCACCTTCCTTGGAAGTTTCACCAAGTTAATAATCAGATGTACCTATCAATTATTTTCTCAAACCAATTATCTCTTCTTCTAGAGTACTGCAAACATGTTCTTTTATTTTTACTATTTCCTAAGTAACTTCAATAACATGCTTTTGTCTTCAACTTGCAACTTTAAATAAGAAAAAATTTCTATATCTTTTTGAATTTTTGTTTTCAGATCAATAGTTTCCTTTTTTAAATTTTTTAATCTCTTTAAGGGTAGCTTTTAGTTCCCCCCTTAAGATCAACTTCAGCTTCTCAAAGTTCTGATAAGTTACTATCCTACAAAACATTTATAGAAATAATTGCCATAAACAAACTTCTTCAAGTGGTTCATATGGGCCACTATCAGTAATATCAACAAACAAAGCTTTGAACCATTATTTTTAAAGCTATTTTTCTTTTTAAAGTTTTTTTGTTTATTTTTCTTGAAAGACTTATTGTTGTCTTCCTCATCACTTTCAAAGTCTTTGTTAGGACATTGTGCAACATAGTGACCTATCCTACCACAAGAGAAACATTTAAAAGGAATTATGCCTTTGTACCTTCTAGAACCTCTTCTAAGTTTACCAACAAAAGTAGATTCAGTATTATCAGCTTCATTTGATTCTACTTTGGCACATTTAAATGTAGATTCTTTGTTAGGTCGGTTAGAAGTAATTGTCATTTCATATGCACTAAATATTCCATGCAAAGTATCAAGTGTTACCTTGTTTACATCTCGTTCCTCCGCAACAGATATTTTTGAGTCATATTTTGATGTCAATGATCTTAACCCCTTTTTTACAATAGTGGTTTCTTCCATAGTTTCACCAAGTCCTCGAATAGAATTTACAACATCAGAGACACATAGAAAATAATAAGCTATCTTTTCATCCCCAGTCATCTTAATACTTTCAAATATAGCCCTACAAGATTGCAACTTAGCCTCTTTAACTATTTTGTCTCCTTCATAAATGTTGAGCAACTTTTCCCAAATACTAAAAGTAATTTCACAATCCATGACTTTGACAAGAACATCATTAGACAAACCACAACAAATAGCATTAGATTCCTTTGCATCATGTTCATATGCATTTTTATCATCTACAATAGATGGAGAGGTTGTTTTAGTATAGGCAGTTTGAGTTGTTTTCCACACATCAAAACCTAAGGACTTCAAAATACACCTCATTCTATATTTCCATAACACATAACCGGTTCCATCAAACATCGGTGCTCTAAAACTTGACAAACCTTCTTGATTAGCCATAGAAGTACTCCCAAACTAGGAAAAACCTAAGAGGAAGGGTATGGCTCTGATACAAATTATTGGAGTACAATATCACTGAGAGGTGGGGGTGAACCAGTGATATGAACCAATGTATCAATTTTTAAAGCCAATTTTAAACAACAACTAAAGAGAACTGGATAGAGATAACAATATAAAGACAAGACATGCACATAAAATTGTAACACAAGATATGTCCTAAGTGGAAACCATCTTGGGGAATAAAACCACTCGAAGTGCCTCACTAGATTAATTTGAAATATCTTTTACAATTTGCCTCATTGGTTGTACAACTGTCTCATTGATAGTCTTTTATGCCTCACTGGCTTTACAACTCACAACTTTCTATACATACAGAGTCAAAAAATATAATCTTGTATAGTTACTACAACCCAATACCATGCATCATTGAACACAAATGACACTTTGTGTTAAACAATCTATGATACAGAATCAAAGCCACTATAGCCTCAATAAGGTATTTCTGGTCAATATATCTAATTGTCCACAACTGACATAAATGTATTTCAACAAAGACCAAAATCCCTCTCTTTCTGCATAATCCATCAATCTGTCACTGCTCAATATATAGGATAACAAAACTTATTCAAAACAGATCAATGAACTCAATGCAATTGACTAAGAATGTCTCATAACATGTGGAAATGTCTTTAAATATTATAAACTGTGTTTCAATATGGATGAATATATGTTTCAGGTTTATCATCATAAAAATTACTTTCTCTCTATTCAATCTTATCAAAACCTTTGATCTCAGGCCTTCGAATATAAACAAAAATATCTCTGTCAAAATAATATTTAATTTCTGATCAAATAAACAGTATAGAATGTATGTATCTAAACAATTCCTAAATTTACCCTTAATTCCATGTCATTAATTCTTTTCAAAACTAAATACTTTATTCACTGATATCAAGGTCTTTATCAAACTGAATAACTTAAGCTAAACTCACATTATAGTGTACCCAGGAATACAAGACCATACATGCATTCAAAACTCACCACATATGTTACAACTGAATAACCATGATAATGCAAACTCAAAAACCATACTCTGGTTTAACTGTGACATTCATGAGGACAAGAATCATGACATAAATCAAAATTGAATATACATGGTGTAACAAAGACTCTATACTCCAGTTAAGAAAGACCAACCATACTGACCTGAAAGAACCATATCCCATACCTAGGTTTGATAGTGTCAATCATGTATGACAAAAATTCCAACACTATTTGAATGAACATGAATATACATGAGAAGTAGTAAACAATGAAGGCACATAACCATACTCCAAAACCCTCAAATCCTTGACACAAGTTATCAAACAATGAAAGACAAATGGGTCGGGTTAAGTTAACAGTAATACCAAACCGAGACACATTTGACAGGATAAACAACAATACCCATATGATATACACCAACACAGATGTCAACATGAGTTTAAGAAAGGATAAAGAATCAATCAACTCGAGTTAGGAATACAAGACTCTAAAACCCGACAAGGGTTACCAAAAACATAACCATAAAACTATAATAATGTAGAGACATGAGAAAAACCCTTAACATAGAAATCTTTAACAAAAACTTAAACACAATAAAGAAACTAAGGTAATGGAGAAAATACACCTAGTATTGTACAAAAACTCCTTAGAATCCCACTTAATATGTGAATGGAAATGTTCATGCCGATTCACAAAATGTTTTCAATCTAACTTATCAAACCTTCATCTTAGCAACCATAGATTCAAATCCATGAAACCGTCATCTTCTTTTGCCTCTGCAACTACCTTGGCGACTACATATAAAGAACATGTAACTGTGATTCCAAATGTCATGCCCTGACTGGTAGAGCCCTAGCTCGAGAGAGCTAGGATTTCAAAATGAACTCGAATTCCATATGTTTTATGTTATGAATACTTAAATGGTATTAATCGTCAAACTTAATCTTTACCACATAAAGTATTGATAAGAATGACACCATGAATGCACTAAGTGTCATATGAAGTGTTACTAGGGGTCCAACCAAAAGGCCTTTCCTAGTCAAAACAAATTTATGCCATTGTCACAACATTTATGATTTATACAACTTTACCATTATCTTATTGCATATGACATCACAATTTGAACATAAAATCAATGTGATAAATGTTAACATGAATGTATAAACACAACTGAAAATTGAATGTAGCCATGTTATGTACTGATCAAGAGACTAAAAAATGAAACTGGATTATAACAATATCCATAATCTGATTTCCAAAATCGATCAATTCCAATCTAAGGAAGATTTCAATGATATTGTATGAATGCAGACTGAAAGTTTATCCCAAATGATACAATGGTGCTATTGATCCCTAATTGACTATTGATGCAAATATGATGCTAAAAATGATATGCAATTAAACTGAACTTATTATAAACAACAAATGCAATTTTTGCACCTAAATGTAGGATGAAACATGATAGATGATGCAAATGCAACATGAACCTCATGTTACTACTGATCGCATTGTTACCACTAATCTTATAACCAAAGGATTCCCGTTACCACAAAAAGATATGAAAATTGATAAGATGATATACAAATTGAACAGAATCATAATACTGCCATAATCATCATCTTAATACTGCCATATTGTTAGTGTGTTTGGCAACAAGGACAATATAGGTGAGGAGCACCAAGGCCCTATTCTAGATGTTATCATTTTTTTATCTTACTTTCTATAGGCTTGGTGTGACAAGATGTGATAGGTTCTCCCATACTATGTCCAACTCTTCCATGCCAATAGGTACATACCTAGTGAACTACTCCTAAAAGTGTACACAAATATATGCATGCTTAAGAAATTCAAAATACACTTTTTGGTGGGGCACTGACCTAAAAATAGATAATCCAACCTGATTTAACTATTGGGCGATTTGTAAATTTAGTTTTTCTTGACCAAATCTCCAATTAGGTATCTTGCATCCTATAATTGTCTTGTCAACACTTGTATATTTTGTGTATCTTATGCAATCTACCACATGAAATATATTAGAAAAAGTTAGCAGCAAAAATGATAAGGAGATTAGGTAGGCCAAGTCAAATTCCAACAATGTTTGATTAGACTGGAGTTTTATAATCATATGTTGGAATATCATCGATATTGTATAGTAGTTATTAGAAATGACAGTGAGCTGTAAGAAAACTTAGAGTACAATAATATTAGCTACACAAGCATGTCTACAATCAAAATAAAACCTTCCTAGTCCTAAAAAGGATTTGTATCTAAATTCTATCATATGACCTATATACCAATTAAATTTGTCTAGAAATCACGCTCACCTTCCCAACAAGGATTTCATTAATTGTGGCACCATATGCATCTTTTGTATGAAAAACTCAACTTCCTAAAAAATGTACTTAATCATGAAAATTACATTTTCTTGGAAGAAAGATGTATTGTATATTCCATAAAACACATGCATCCATATCCCACCTTAAAAACCTAAATCAATAGTTCGTTCTGATTCCAAAACATGAAAAGTATTCATGCCCAATTTTAGTATCACCCAAAATGTAGACCAAACATGAAATAAATAGACATAAATAAGAGTACATATAATCTTTGACTACCAACTTGTAATTAGTGGACTTGTGTAAAATCGTACATCAATAATCCATTCCAATTACAAAATATAAAAAAGTATAACATGCCCAATTTTCATATCACCCAAAATTTAGACTAACCATGAAAGAAAGACAAAAATAGTGGTACATATAATCCAAGAATACCTAGCTTGGAATGAGTGGAGTTGTAATTAGATATGAAATAAACATGTAGCTTAGAATATGTGAGCTAAAGAAATTTTCTTTATAAAATAAATATTAACATACTTTTGTTGTTACTTGCTTTCTACAAGAACTTCTATAGATATAAATGCTTGAGCATGTTTGCTACCTATGTATAACCATATGTTTGAAGATAGACAACACTATTAGTTTCACACCAAGTTAATTAACATTTTCTATTGCATGATAGCTTTGAAGGAAGCAAATAAAATATGCTCGGAATTAAAATTGTATTTTTTTAAAGTTTTAGATATGATCATTGATGACAAATACTCTAGGGAGATCTATCTTTTTTGTCTACCAAATTAACAATTATTGTGAAAAAATAAAATATTTTTATAAACTACATGCAAAACAATCTTGACCAAGAAAATTAAAATGGACAATTGAGATGCCATGTAATACCATCTATCATCATACTACTTCCATTAATGCATGATAGTGATATATATTTCAAATCGAAGACTATATTTCCTATTTAAATGGACATATTCAATGGTCATTTTAATTACAAAAGTCAAAAGGAAAATGTTATCTAAAATTTATAAATAAAAATAAAATAATATAAAGGTTTATAAAAGGTTAAAGAGTAAGTAAAATATTGATTAAATAAGAGTTTGTATAACACTTGATTATTGATGAATTTTAAATATTAATTTAATTTAAATTTTATATTATAAATAATTATAAGAAATTATAGAAGTTTAAAATTAGTAATAAATTAATTGACACAACCATATTCATATAACAAAATTCATAGTGATAGTGTAAATAATATTAACATTTAAAATGTAAAAGGATCTAGACATGGTGTGTTGCTATCCATCAAATATACTTCAAAGTTAGCTTTGATTTACATCATAAAACTTAGGATGACAATGTAAAGGACTATAACCTAAGAACTTAGTTGATAAATCACCAAGTTGTGGAATGAACATGTATTCATAATATAGTAAAGTATGACACATAAAAGAAAGAGATAAAATAATAATGCTCTTATTTGATGAGGAAGTGATATCACATCTCACATTTATCAATGAGACAAAGTCATATTCATGTGTGCGGCTTTGTCTAGCTAGATCAACATTATGAATTTGAACACAACAATATAATTGTTAAAGCACTAGTACAAACCCTCTCAAACCTCATATTCATATTGCTAAGGGAAATACACTTCTAGTTTATGTTTTTTAATTTTCATACTCATAAACCAGGAGACTAGAGTGTAACCTCTTCACTCCTATTATCTAGGTAAAACTAACTTTTGGAGGCTCTTGCCTTCTATCATTGGGGTGAAATTATCTTTTTTAGTTTTTTATTTTATAATTTATTCTTTATAAAAAGATTTGTTTGGCCTTTTTTAATCTAGAGATTGTCAATGAAGTTTAGAACCACTACCTTAAAGATAGAATATGCGTGTAGCTCAAAGATTAGTGACTAAATTTGTTGATTTTAGATACGAGGCTTTTGGACCTCATGTTATCATAAGGACAAGGACAATGAATTGTGACTTGGAAGGAGAACACAATATTATCTTCTTATCCCTATTGATTAAGGACACTGGGAAATAGTTTAAAGAGCTAAAATTAGAACGAACCCATGTCAATTGTAGATTAAAAAATACAAGCTTCCTAAATGTAACAACTATTTCTTTGTCTGAGTATTGTACGAACAATGTTGTACATGCCATGCAAACAAAATCAAGTAACCATATTATTTGTGTGAACTTTGCAAACAGTCTAGCAATGCTGATGACAAGGTTTAGTAGTACCCTATTAAATTCATGGAGTGATCTTGGCTATCCTTCTAATATGAAAATATCTTATATTCTTCTATCTAGAACTTGGATGACATTAAATGATTTTTCAATAGTGTTAGTTCTAATGATCAATGTCTATCCTTACAAAATATTTTCATCATTAATAAAATAAGATTTGCACTATGTTCTAAGCACTTAGTGTTTCCTCCCTCAACTCATTTAAGACGTAATATTATCCAACGACAAACAACCATGAAATTCTTCCTGTATTAAATAAAGGAAGATTCAAACAATCATTACATCTAATATTAAATAAAGGAAGATTCAAACAATCATTACATCTAATACAGGAAGATTCAAACAATCATTACAGTCCTCTACTAAGGAATTTAAAAATGGAAGCCAAAAGATATATTTTTAAAATGTTTTTCCCTAGCCAAACTTCACAACTCTCCATAGCGGAACCATGAACGTGGTCACAATGGCGAACCATCCATAGAGGGATGCTTTCTCAAGGATGAGCAATGATGGCTTACAAAATCTATTATGCACTGCTTTCAACATGCACAAAAGGCATGCTAATTAATTCACTTCCGCAACTAATTGAAAAGAGAACAAAACTTCGTTATCAATATCCTGCTAAAAATTATCAAATATAAATATGATTGAGTAGCACACAATGTGAGTTTTTTTAAATGCAATACATGGAAAACAATAAGAACCAACTCGGTGACATAAATTCAATGCTGTTAATTGATTGTCTGATTCTTGTAATAACAAGTGACAAAAGATACACGTATGATGTCCAGGAATTCATCTCATGATTGTGTGAATGGTTGTAAGATTGGTTAATACGTTATTTGAGTATTTTGTTTTTATAATGTCAATATGATACTCATTACTTAATGCTGTTCTCTTGTTTGCATTGTCAAAGTCACTTAACTTCCCTAATAATTTACAATTTAATTCGTCGATCTGGGTTCCTCATATAGGGTCCCTTAGAGGACTGGTATCATTAAAATTCCTTCATTCATTCTTAAAAAGGCATCATCAAAATTTTCAAGTAATCACACACATTGTTAAAGTAGATGCATTCAGCAAAACATCCCATGATTTCTTTTTGTAGAGTTCAGTGTCAATAACAGTCCTTCCGCTTTTCTTTGTATTTACATTCATGCCAGATTTCAGTTGAAATTCTGGCAATTTATGATCCATGTTTATTGCACATGTTAAAATGCTAACATCTCTTCAATGACAGTTATTAAGCTCAAATGAATCAATAATCATACTATTGATCCAAATGACAGAAATATTATTGCCGCAAAATGTCTCACTGACCTAGGGTTGTTATTTACAAAAGGTAAATTAGAAATAATTCGCAAAAGTTGTCATTGTTTTTGAATATTTACAATTGCCACCTCCAGCATCCCACCCCACTAAAAGCCAATATTTTATTAGCTTTGATGGTGAAATCGGCAATGCCTAATGAATCTTGAATATCCCTCCAAGAATGGAAATCACAACTTTGTAATTTTGGATATAGGTACTAAACCAGTAGACCAAGCCTGATCTTCGGCAAGGCAGCCATTTTCCTTATTCTTAGTTCCTTGACACACACAGACTTGCAATAGCCTTGGTGCAAAAGTGATGAGAATGGAACTCATTCAATATAACCCTTATTTTTCGCAATTTTTTTAAACAGTAGGTATGGAATCCAACATTTTGCTGGATCCAGTACAGCATTCTGCAACATCAGGGTCACACTCAGGATAGCTTAAAAGAACTATCATACAAAGCCGGACTGTCTACAGAGGCATAGCTTGACATTCATTAAATCTTCATGGCCCTTTT
Source organism: Thuja plicata (assembly GCA_018584345.1). NCBI lineage: Eukaryota > Viridiplantae > Streptophyta > Pinopsida > Cupressales > Cupressaceae > Thuja > Thuja plicata. Next base: position 2,126,419 of record MU223135.1, on the reverse strand, counting down.
TGCCAAGTGGAGTTGGGGAAAGTGAGAGCGAAGCGCATAAAATAGAAAAATATCAGAGTTGAGGACAGTACCAGGGAATCTGGAGCAGAAATCTCCTCATAGTTGACGCAAATGGGCATAAAAAATCTATGTTACAATATCTGAGATGTGATGGGCATGGATTAATGGCATAATGATAATGTTTGTCCATGAAAAACCCATTGAGCAAAGCTGGGCGAGAATTCACTGGGGCATTCTGCAACTTGTTTTTCTCCTGAAGTGCATTCTGATTCTTTAATCTCCTCCAGTCCTGATTCTGTGAGTAGTGTCCCCTTGCAATCAGTTCTTTCCATGATAGGTCGATTTGTTTTGCCAATCTGATTTACATATTTAAAGTTATTATATAGAATCTTTTATATCTAACTGCAGCTAGTTCACAAATAAAATTTATATGTATGTACATAAACATGGGTTCATTTTTCTTTTACCTCCGACCCCTGATCGCAATCAATATTCAAGTCATTAATTTCTATGGCATTGGTAATGTCACTTGCAGAAGAGTTTGTTCTCATTTCCCTGGTGACCACAAATCTGTAAATTTCAATTCACATTAGCAAACATAAAATGGTTGAAAAAATGTAAAAGACTAGCAAACAGTTCTGCACACAAAAAGGTAATTTTATTTCAGATACTACATCAAAATGCAGAAACGGGACATCCAATAATTTACTGATTGGTTTAAATCATGGTCTAATGCAGTCTCTTGCTAAGATCAACTTGGTCTCCAATTCAAACCAACATGAATGGAATATCTAATTAATCTAAGATCTCAATCATCAAGTAATAAAGTTTCAGAAGATCTACTACACTACTATGAATGTATTCATGTACATATATGTGCATATAGACGTGTGTTTATCAGAACTTCTATACTGAGATTATGCCACACTACAACTGCTCCGTTTTTATGAATATTAAATGTAATCTGTTCTTGATGCTTCTACGATTATAACAACAAAATGGTCTTTTCTTGCAGTGTAATGCATCATTTTTTCCTCAACTATCTTTGCCTTCAATCTAGTCTCTTATCTTTGCTATCTATATTTTCTCCTTTCAATTGAAATTAATAAAAACAAGACACATTTGAGTGAATGGAACTTTCTACAGGCATTTTTTCTTATTTTATACAATGTCACACCGACACATCTACTCTTCCCAACTCTGCATAAACCCTTCACCCCCACACCTCTGGCATCCCCAAGACAGTGATGGCAGGAGATATCCCTGGCTGCCCTCTGTCCCTGACATTTTCAAGCGGCACATCCCTGAAGTCTCTTTTGGTGATATCATATGTTGCTAAATTTTGGGGGATTTAAAAAATGAAAACACAAGAAAAAATGTCTCCTGCTGAAAGGGTGAAAATTATCGATGATCATTGTTTTAATGCTGTCATACTGGAATCAATGAAACTTGAATCTTCAATTTGATATCCTAGCAAACTGCCATCCTGGAAATGCCATGAAACATAGATTTTATACAAACTTACAGATCTGTCCCCTGGAGGCCTTGGGCCCCAGTCTGGTTCGAACTAGGTTCACGGTCCCGTGCCAGTCCACTGTGGGTCCAAGTTGTGTACTAGATCCAGTACATGGGTCCAGCCCTACTGAACCCGGGCCGACCTGAGACAAATTTGCCACCCAAAAAATGCTGTAGGCCGAACCAGGCTGAATTTGTAAATTTTTTATTTTTTGAGGTGTTTTTCCTTTTTGCAAAAAATTAGTGGAATCCAACCCCCTAAACCTAATTTTGTCAATTGAAAACAAGAGAACTGCAGAGCCTATCTCATTCATGCTGAATGAAAAAACTAAAACATTTTGCTCCATTGCTGAACTTGTTTTTTTGCTTGCCATTGCACAAAGAGTTAAAGATTGATCATTGAATGCTCCAAGCTGGTTGTTGTGCGATTCCTACGCATTTACAAGTGTTGGTTTGTTCTCAAAGTCTCAAAGAGATAGTAGAAGAACATTTCTTTAAAAGAGGTAAGTATTTTCTACAAATGAAATCTCTAGTTTTGTTTTGAATTTTTTTCTTTTTGGTTTGTGCCTATCCATGTTGTTTATAGAACTTGTCGTGTTAGGTATTAACATGGCAAGTGCTTCTAGCTTTGGGAGCCAGCCCCACTTCAAACAGATCCACACTCTCCCCTTTGGAAATATGTGGAAATGGTACAACTAATTCCAGTGGAGGAGGTCACACTTGGATTTGTGGTCATTGCAAAGCACAATATAACAGCTCACACACTTGAGTGAAGGCCCATAGATTATTGGCCGATCGTTATTCACACATGTTTTAGACACCTTGTGTTGTTCACTCCCTAAATCTAATGCAGCGAAAAATTTGTCAACAAAGTTGAATAGATCAAACAAGTGTATATTGATGCCACAGGCATCCAAATGTTCATAACCAAAAACCATATGTCACAAGACATGTTCAGACAATTCTTGGTATTGGAGCTGCTGAAGGTAAGTTAAATAGTAAATATGTTATATTTTAGTAAATTTTTTATTTAATCTAATTTTAGTTTTTAATTTTTGTAATTTTGAAATAGGTTGGTGAGACCCATTTTGCCTCCAACATGATTGTCTTGGACTCTTGAGAGACGACTTCTGAAAGTTCCTGAGATACTATCTATCATGGTAATCAACCCTAATTGGACCATATGGAGGCAATCTAGCAAGGGCGGTGAAGGTTAAGAAAACAATCCTAGATGACATTTGGTGGGATCGAGCTAAGTATGTGCTTAGTTTTACAAAGCTTATATGGAGCATGACCCTTTAGACCAACATGAATAGGCCTTCTTTGGGTGAGGTATATGATGGTATTGACTCAATGATTGAGAAAATGAAAGTCACCATAAATGCAAAAGAGCAAGACCCGGAAGAAATTTTTTCAAATAACTACACCAAATCACGGTAGAGAAATGGAACAAAATGACCACTTCATTGCATCTTCTTGCCTTTGCACTGAGATCCAAATATTATAGTTCTCAGCTCCTTAGTATTGGCACAAGAGCTGCCCCATATAGAGATCCCAAAGTTGCTCAAGGGTACAAGGCAGCACTTCGCAGACTCTTTGGTGTGTGACATATAGGATGTAGTGAGGGCTGAGTTCATGAGTTCTGCAAGCACAAATGATTGTGGTATTGATGCTCTCCAGGACAAGCATATGGTTGATGCTCATAGTTGGTAGTACTTCCATGGAGAATCATACCCGCACCTACAACCTCTTGCCATCAAAATCTTATCTCAAGTTTTATAAAAAATATATTCTATATTTTAAGTCTTATTTATAACTCTTAACTCTCTAATTTTGTCTTGATAAGTTGCCAGTTCATCTTCATTTGTGAGAATTGGATTACTCTTTGGTGTGTGACATATAGGATGTAGTGAGGGCTGAGTTCATGAGTTCT
>MU223135.1:2084100-2114420 GCA_018584345.1 Thuja plicata | reverse complement strand
GCTCACCTTACAAAAGGAAATATTTGAAACTTAAGATAAGTATTCCATGTTTTATTAATGCACATGAATTATTGAGTTTGAAGTTTATGCTATAATATTGGCTAGTAAAATCTTGTATGCTTCTATCCTTGGTATTTCCGTATGAGATAGTTTAGTTTATAAGCTATTTGTAATCTCTCTCTGACATACCTTCAGGACAGAAGCACAAGAAATTGTTTTCCAGGAGGAGTCTGACTCTTCAGAGGTAACTTTGGACGAGGATCTAAGAAGATTGATATCAAACTCAGAAGGATTCTAACAGTTCATCTTAAGCAATCTTGGATGATCAACAAATTGATATTTGGTCAATGATTTCTTCTCTGTGAGAGAAGTTCGAGGTGAAATCCCTTGTTTTCACCCTCTGCGCTGAAAGGCATGATGGATGTCATGTGTGTGACTCCATATTTTTAATGGGCCTACCCCCTATGTACATCATGAGGAAGTGACGACTTCCAAATGATTATCACTTGTATTTGTAAGAGTTATTGAAAGGTGACGATCTTACAATAACTTGACCTTCTATTGTTATAGACATCGTATGATGGCTGAAACAGATTACAATAGATGATTTCCTGCATGGTGGATTCAGTTCCTTAAACAAACCATTGACCTTCTATTGTGATAGACATCTTGTGATGGCTGAAACAGATCATAATAGAGAGAACTTGTGGATAGGATCGCCGATTGAGGCAATCCACATTAAAGCTTGAGAAGCTTGTGGATAGAATCGCCAATTGAGGCAATCCACTCTAAAGCTCGTGAGTTTGTGGATAGAATCGTCGATGGAGGCAATCCACATGAGAGCTTATGGATAGAATCGCCGATGGAAGAAATCCACTCTAAAGCTCGTGAGTTTGTGGATAGAATCGCTGATGGAGGCAATCCACCTGAGAGCTTGTGGAGAGAATCGCCGATGGAGGCAATCCACCTGAGAGCTTGTGGATAGAATCGTCGATGGAGGCAATCCACATCTTAAGATTATGTTTCTATTGATTACATCATGAGGATGATGCTTTTATTGCTTACATCATATGATTGATGTTGTCAAGTGTCATATAAGTGTTGACATTAAGTTGATTTATCCTCCCTAGCTAAGAGGGAGTGTTGATGTTTTGTATAGCTATGGTGAGGGTCATAAGTGTTGATACAGGAGACCACTACACATTCAGTTTGATCATCCTCCCTAGCTAAGAGTGAGTGTTAATGTTTGTAGCTTCAGTCGTATGATCATTAGAATACATATAATATATGTTGATCAATAATAATATAATATATATGTTATATTATTATTAATCATATGAAATTTAATATTCAATATTAAATTATTATATTATTCTTAATTAATAATTGATTGATGATAAATTATAAGAATGATTAAATTATAATTAATGGGAAGAGGCATGTCCTTTCTTATAAATAATAAAGAATAGACATGTCATGAAGGGACATGTCTCTCCTAGCCTCATTCCCAATATAAATGAAAGAGAGATTGTTGCATTTGGAAAACACATACAACATAGAGTGCTATTACATTTGCAGCTATCCTAAAACTTAACACATTTCCTTATGGTAAACATTCCTTGTAACAAATAGGTGACACGCTACTATGATAAAAAAATGTGAAAGAAGAGGATCATATTGGTAGTTAAAACATCCAATCTTCTCTAATTTCACTTTTGTATATTCAGTTTTCATAGGAAAATACAAATTCTACTAAATTGGAGGCTAAAATTTTCCACATTTCAGGTTCACATAGTGATGATAATAGTAATAATCAATAAGAATAATAATGATTTGAATAATAATAATTTTCTGATTCCTGTAGGCAACAATAACAGTGGAGGTAGTATTTGAATGAACAATATTAGCAAGAAAAAGGAAAATTGATCTCCTCCCCTTGAAGGGCATGCCAAATTAAGCTTTGATGGGGCTGTAAAATACACAATCCTGGATTAGCTGGCAGAGGTTTCATGATCTGAAACTTGATTAGTGGATTGATTACAGCGGCTCTCTTCTTTGAAATTGCACTGATAACAAAGCAAAATGGAAAGCTCTAATGGCTGGTTTGGGAGCAGCATCTTTCAAAAGCTGTCTAAGCTGATAGTGGAAGGTGACTCACTAATAGTAATCAGTTCTTTAAGCAACGATGGGAGTTCAAACTGTAAGTTAAATTGGTATGTAGACTGTAATGTCCCCTTTTTAATCAATTTGTGTTTGTGGAATAAAGGGCCAATCCCTCTCTCCAATGAGCTAAGCTCAAGCCTAAGTATGTTTGTCGTCATTACCCTGATGCATTCCAATGTGTTAGAAGTGGAAAAGGTTTCAAAAGTTCTCACCATGGGGTGTTTCTGGTCATATCTCTGTGTCTTCAGGTTGCCAAACTTTCAAAGTTTATCCTACCAGCACGCCTTTTCATCTAAGTCAGCTTCTTCTTGGTTCCCACCTGGCTTTCTCATGTTACCATAATAGCATACCTTTCCACCCAGTTCCGCATCTCGTCTACTCCTATCAAAATTTTGGACTTTTCCATCATGACATGTCTTTCCACCACATCTCACTCTTTCCTTTCCCCTTATCAAGGTTTTGGACTTCTACCTATCGAAATGCCTTCCCCCGACTCCCAGACTCCCAATTTGTGGAGTTCCTCATGCAATATCCCCAACCCCAAACTCTAACATTGCCACCTATTTACACTATTCAACTCACGGTTCACCTACCTCTCAAGACAACACACAAGTGCCATTAATGCCAAATTTGACCTCACAAGTTCTCCAAAAGGGTTTTTCTGCCCAAAAATATCATTGAAACTTCTCTTCAGAATTGGCTTTTGGAGTTGGCATGATTGAAGCTTAGACTCAAAGTTTATTCAATGACTTTTCAAGAGCATACACATCAAATCCTCTTACAATTTAAGATAGCCAATCACCTTCATTCTAATTCCAATTATCTTTTATTCCAACCAGTTGGAGGTACATTGCTGACATCAATGGACTGAGCAAGTTTCACTACCTTTAGGAAGCAATCACATGGGAACATTGTCATGGCCCATGGGGACATGGCTTCTTCAATGATAAAGAGTGTTCTTGTAAGCATGACAACAAGTAGAAGGGGTGTCGATTCACATGCACATGCAGCTTGAAGAATTAAAACAGCCATATTTCATTAAAGTAATGGTTAAGGTTTGCTTGTCACTTAAAAGGTTTTCACGAACTCTTCTCCGCCCTACATACTCAAATCGAAGAATACCATTAATTCTGATGACATCAAGGGCCAATGATGGCAAATTTCTTCTCCAAACCATTCAAATGTGCCAAACCAGATATGCTTTAATATTTTCATTACTCTGGTATTATTGGCCATTCTTGAGGCCAAAACCCTAGCTAACATTGTTCTAAGCACTAATGTTTGAATAGTTGAATCTGAGGATGAAAACATTCATAGTTGCAAAGACCAAATGACAAAAACCCATTGTTTACCCAAGCACAAGAACAGAAACCCTTTTACCTGGTAGGACAATCACCCAAAGGTTGCATACTTTTGGCTGTAGTGAGTTGCGCGGCATTCCAATTATTGTGGGAGCGAACATTGTATTCTTCATTGGTTATACGTGTTGTTGCAATGTTGCAGTGTATTTCAGAACAGTAGTAGAGAAAATGCCATTTTATTTATCTTGCACCTTTGTGAGTCCAACTCATAATTTGGGTGTTAATGTATTATCGGATGTTAAAATGTTAAAATCTGCCGTGCTTTGTAAACATTGATGAGATCTGAGTTTTTATCATACCTGATTAAAACATAGAAATTTTAAGTTATCTTCCAATTGTAGTTTTATTTGTGAATCTAGGTATTAATGTTAATGTGTGAATATAAAGAAAAATTGGAGGTTTTTCAAGATTGGGTTAATGTTTTAATTTAAAAAATATTTGCAGAGGTATTAAAGAATATTTTCCATTAATATTTAGGCCAGGATATTACATAGATGAGGTTAAAATTTTAAATCAAAATTTCATATGTATAAGATTGAACATTGTATTTTGTAAACACCATTTTGACTCAATTGTTGATTGTTTAGCAAATAAGGGAGTTAATCAAGCCCCGATTATGGCCATATATATTCATAAGGCTAACGTTTGGAATAATCTAGAGCCATTGATAGCATATAAGCCCCCTTAAATCTCACTGCCACATAAATATAAAAATATTTTATCCATGTTTTTAACAATCATGCAGGCATCGTTTGTTAGTAGGTGGCAGGCTACTGAGCATATATATCTATGATTAAATCTCATGGTAGCATACATAAAGTTGGAAGTATTGACTGCAATTTGCTTGAGAGTTTAATGCCATTCTGATGGTGAAAGGAGAGGAATGTGTTGTTATAAAAAATAAGATAAGGATTCTATGAGCTTATTGCAAGGATGTCGGAAAAGTATTAGCTGGTCTACATGCCCATCATATTGACAGTGTCTTGAAATTGGAAATAAACCATACTGTTTTTTTCTGGCCCTACCATGCACAAATCCAGGTGAAAGTGAGAGATAAGCTATGTATTTTTTTCCCCATCTCTAGCTATAAATTGCAGGGGAAGATCAGCGATCGAGAATGAGCCATGGGCTGAGCAGGCGATTGACATTGACCATGCTTCACCAGTTGGCAGGGGACGCTGTGGGGTGGCGTAAGTGACATGTCTTTATGATGTTTTTATCCGTTTGAAATCAATGTTCTTGCTATTCCTTTTTCCACTGTTTGAGTTCCATTAGCAATTTTAAGGCTCTTATCTATGCTTGTGCAGTCTAGTGACTAGCATTCTCATGTATTTTGGTTGATGCTAGCTGCTATTTAGAGAAGAATTTTGATAGTTGTAATGCATTGTATCCAAGAGTTCTATTTAAACAATTTTATTTCAAGCAGGGTCCAACTATTTTATTTGCCCTACATCAAAAATATTTTAGAATTCATTCCCACAACTGCAATTGGTGGCCAACAATTTGAGAGATAAATATTGCTACACACAAGTCAAGATTTGATCTTTGATACAGAAATTAACTTGTTGATCTTGCAGTTCCTGAATATGACTAGACATATAGTATAATATCAGTTACCGGATTCGCCCCTCCACCCTATACATCCGGATTCGGATGTGTGCAGGCACGGATGCGGAGGGGGGATGCACTTGGATGCGCACAAGAAGCGCATCAACACCCTGTGGATGTGTCCGGATGCACTGACAAGCACATTCAAACGCATCCACAAGGTGTAGATGTGCTTCCTGAGCACATTTGGACAGCAAATAAGGAAAAAGTGTTTTTTCACTTAAAACATCTGCATTTTAAAACACTTTTTTATTATTTTTTTCCACAAAACCCTAAAACGGTCCTTTATGAGGCCGTTCAGTATTAAAACATATCATTTTGTTTGCTATTTTGCTCTCTTCTCATTTGGTCTCCCATCTTAGCATTTCAAAGGGCAAGTGATTATTTTCGAAGGGGATCGTTTGTGGGGTGCCAGATAGCTTCCACAAAGGAGATCTAAGTGTCTAAAGTAAGCATTGGACCCTATTCTTAAGTCTTTTAATGATTTTTTTTAGATTTTGATAGAATTTTTTCAAATTTGGGATGAAATGTTTCAAGTTTTTTTCATGTTTTTTAAGAAATAAAGAAACAAGTTTATCTCTTTGTTCTAATCTTTTTGTATCTTTATTTTGCACTTGTATGCTTGTGTTTCTTAGTTTTTTTCTAATTTAAATTTATTTAATTTCTTTTAATAGCAAGAAATCAGATTACAAGAATAGCTACTAGTGAAAGTTCAGTGGGTGGGAAAGGAAACAATAAATTCAAAATTGATATAAGGTCTCCTTTATGTAGACATACCACAAGAATTTCATAGGTTTCAGGAGGTGGGGCATATATTTGGACGTGTAGTTATTGTAATAAACCGAAAAAATAGCTCATTTTCTCGAGTGAAACTTCACTTTATGGGCCCTGCTGATAAAGGGATGGGAACGTGTCCAAAGCCCAGGTAAGAAAGGGTTGTCACCCACACAAATAGCAGGATTTGTAAAAGAACAAGAAGAGGCTGATAAATTGGTTCTAAGATCAAAACAAAGTGCTTATACTGGTGGAGCCGGAAAGAAAAAAATAATGAATTTACCCATTGATTCAGTTACAGCCTCCAAACATTCATTCTTGCTTATAGCGGAAGATGAAGATGAAGTACAAATTACCGCTCGCAAAAGAGGTCCACTAGACAAGGCATTTAAAATGGAGGCAAGAGACATTGCTGAACAAAAAGTTGCACATTGCCTCTATGCCAATGGTCTTCCTTTCAACTTGGTGAGATTACCATATTGGCGGAAAATGGTGTAGGCAATCAATAGTGCACCAGATGGTTTCACAAGTCCTAGGCTTGAAAAGGTGTACCACCTTGTTGCAAAGAGAGAGGAATGCTATAGATACCTCCCTTCAACCAATTAGATATTCTTGGATTGATTCAGGTGTTTCTATTGTTTCTGATGGATGGAAAGATACCAAAAACCGTCCACTAATTAATGTTATTGCAATGTCCCGTAAAGGGGCAATGTTTTTTAGGGCAGTTGATTGTGAAGGGGAAGTGAAAGATGCATAGTTCATTTCCAGAATTCTCATTGAGTCCATAGAGATGGTGGGTAGTGAGAATGTGGTCTAGGTAATCATAGAGAATGGAAAAAAATGTAGGGGTGCAGGTGCTTTGGTTGAGGCAACATATGAGCACATTTTTTGGACACCATGCACCGTACACTCCCTCAACTTGGTGATGCAACAATTTGGTACTCAAATAGAGTGGGTGAAACAAATACACGAAGAGGGCAAGGAGATCTAGATGTTTGAGACGAACGACCAAATGTCCAAATCAATATTTAGATCTTTCTTAAGATTGGAGTTGTTGAAGGTAAATACTAAATTTATTTATTTATTTAATTTTATTTAGGTCATTCATTTGTCAATTTGTATATAAATTTGCTTAATATTTATTATTTTTTAAGTGTGTTATTTACATATTGATATTAGTATAAACTTAGGTTGCTAAGACCCGATTTGCATTTCATACCATTGTTTTGAGATGAATTTTGAAGGTGTGAGAGGCATTGGGTCAAATGGTTATTTGCGACCAATGGGGTGTATGGAAGGCTTCACATTCAGAGAGGGCCCAAAAGGTCAAGTCATTGATCTTGGATGACAATTGGTGGGCTCGTGTGGAATATGTATTGGAATTCACCGAGCCTATCATGACTACACTTCAATTTGCTAATACAGATGCACCTTGTTTGGGGTATGTCTATGATTGCATGGACACAATGGTAGAGAAAGTAAAATTGACAATACAAAAACATGAGAATGACCCCGTAGAATGTAAAACCTTATGCAATAAGGTGGAATCAATCATTCATCATCGTTGGAAAAAGATGACCACCCCATTGCACCTCCTTTGCATATGCCCTATCTCCGAGGTACTATAGCAAGAAAGTACTTTCTATGTCAGGGAGATTAGCACCATATAGAGAGGAAGAAGTTGCTAATGGGTACAAGCGGGCATTTACTAGACTCTTCCAAGATGAAGAAGTGGAAAAAGATGTTAGGCAAGAATTTGGCATGTTTGCCTTAGGAAGAAGTCATACTCTAACAGCTATTAATGATCAATACCACATGGAAGCTATCACATGGTGATACATTCATGGTCAAAAAATTGGGTACCTCCAAACTCTTGCGATCAAGATCCTCTCACAAGTGGTTTTTTTTTACCACTTGTATTCTACAATTTACTACTTAACATTCTTTAATTTACTTTGCATTTTTATTTTTAATTTTGTGAAAACTGTCCAAGTTGCAAGTTCTTCTGCCGCTGAACGAAATTGGAGTACATACTCTTTTATCTACTCAGTGAAGCGTAACAAGTTGGGTTCAAAAAAAGTTGAAGACTTGGTTTATAGTCATTCCAACTTGCGTCTTCTATCATGTAGGGAGGAACACTACAAGGATGGGGCAGCGAAGCTTTGGGATGTAGCCCCTGAATGTGCCAATTTGGATGCAACCATTAAAGATCTTACTAGACTCACTACAACTTATGATGATGATGATTATATCCCTACACATGGTGCATATAGTGCGAGTGGAACCACTTTGGGTTCAAATGATCCTGAACTTGCAGCAGCTAAAGATGAAAATCCAATATATGATGATTTTTTAATTATCGTTTTGATGATTGATGAAACATGAACTATATTTTGTAATTGTAAGGATTTTCTGATTTTCATTGAAATTGTGAACATAGACAAATATGATGTGGCTTATTTGAATATTTGTGAACTATCAATTGACATTTAATATTTATCTTTGGCATTTGGCATTGATCAATGATGAAGTATCATACCTATCAAATGATTTAATTTTGTATATTACTTTAATTTGTTTGTATATATATATATATATATATATACACACGTACCCAAACACATCCAAAACCCCCAAAAAGAAAATTCACGTATCCAAGTACCGGGTTCTCATAGCCGCATCCGGATCCGGATTCGAACCGATAACTTAGATTATAGTGGGATTAAAACAAAAGCTTTTGAGTATATAATACCTTTTCTCAAAAAATGGAAATATTTAATACACTTTCCTCGAGCAATAGTCTCAGTTTAGAGAAACATAATTTTTTTTTACCACTAATTACCTTGAATAAGAATTTCCATCTCGCATCCTTCGATAGTCTGAAAGGGAATCCTCTGTGCAAGTTCCATCTGATTCTTGTAGAGACCTTTCAGTCAATGGCATTTTGGCCTTGGAGGGGTTATCTGTCGCATTTGAATTTGTAGACATTGAGGTAGCATTTTGCCAAAGAATATTGCCATCTGATAAACACCTCTTAAAATCTGACCTGTACAAATCAAAACATTTTTTGGTCAATCAAATTTTGTGCCCACAGAGAAGAAGATGATAAGCGCAATAGAGAAATACAAACAAACACCAATATCAAAAATAGCATATTATCTCTAGCAGCTAAATATTCTATATTACAATTTTTCGAATTTTAAGAACTCCAATAGCATATCATATTGATGTTATCTTTTCAGGAAAAGTATTCCAAGAAACATACTCATTTCTTCCTAACTATTAGAAAGCCCTTAATGATGTTTACCATGAATAATTTATTCAGTCTGCCCTTTTACCTTTACCGTTCATCCAGACATTGCACAGGATTATATTGTAGAATTTATAGAACATGGGATGCAATAAAATAATGATCATTAAACAGATTGTTTCAACTTACAATAAGAGTTAGTATTCACCCACTACTAAGGTCTAATATGAGAGATTCAAACTCGTTAAATATGAATCAAACTACTTAAATGTCAAATGGTGCAAATATGATATTAGGACTATTATTTGAATCAGAAAATAGAAGAAAAAAGTGAGAGTATCTTACAAGGAAAAACATACCTCATAATACATGAATCAGAGAATAATTACTGTAGATTTTTCTAGGAAAAGCTCCAGATATCATTACAAAATGAACTAACTAATGTTAAAATTTTGAGAGAAGTTGAATGAAGCATAGTTGCAAAACTTGGTCTCGGCAAGCCCAAAACAATTTTAAACTCAGGACTCCGCAAAAAGTCAGCAATAACTCGGCAATTTCTCAATGTTTTAAAAATATTCTTTAATACCAATATGAAATTTGTAGAAAATATTATTGATTTCAATCATATATAAATTATACTGAGAGTTAATACATATCATAGACCCCAATGGGGCTGAGGAGCAATGCCCTTCATGGGGGTTTGGGGGCATGCCATTTCACAATTTTATCACTTCAGAGCAAAAATTAGGTGTTTGGTGCTTTGTTGTTTATAAAAATGCTCAAAGTTGCATGGACACGGATACAGATACGACATCACATATAGATATGGATACGGTTGGATACGACATTCATAAAAAACACATACACATATTTAACACAGTTTTCTAGGTTACTAAAGGATGTTTTCATTACTTCAAAAACAATATAGGCACATTATAATTGCTACATACATAATTATAAGTTGATTTAACAACTTACAATATGCAAAAAATAGTACACTTGCATTGGAAGATAACCTAAAAATATGGGTCACTGAAAAAGAGAAACATTTAATTTGGTGTATGTTTTGTTTATACCAAAGAGAAATTGCATGATAGAAGTCTTTTTAAATTAAGTTTAGCAAGATTTACATCAAATTTTAAAAAACTCAAATCCCACAATACCCAATACAATTGGAAAATCAAGGATTTTTTGGGCACGCATGGGTATGGTATCTAAGGTGTATCCATGCAGTATCGTATTTGTATCCGATACAGATACGGAGATATGCATGCCCAGCGAGGGGCAAAGGAGTATAGGGCTACTCTCAAAATGCTTTAAAAACATATAAAACTTTCTAAATTAAATGAAAAAAAAAATTATAAACATTAAGGCTAGTTTTTCACATCGCAAGTTTTAGGTGAGTTTTTGGCAAGTTTTATCAAAAGTCATGGTGGGTGAGTGTTCAAGCAAGTAACTCACCAAGGCTTTTGATTTGAAAGTTTTTTGCAAATTTTCAGCAAGCTTTTCAACTATGGTCAATGAAGACATAGTCACATGGACTAGTGCATTTATCAGTTATACTCACAAGGATACATTGTATATTCTTAAATGTTCTACATATCTCTATGACATAGTTATTCTCTTAGAAGCTTTCATTTATATAGGCGATTTATGTTAAAAGAAACATTCATTTTATGCATGAAAACCCCTAATGTAAACAATTTATAAGGGGGTTCCTTTCAAAGGGTTGCAGAATTTTAAAGGTTTTCATCAGATTTATCAAATTTTGGTTGTTTCCAATATACTTACATCACTCAAAACAGAAAATAGCAATATTTTGCCATCAACAATCTTCATCTGCAGCATAGTAGCTCTATCAAGATTCAGTAATACACAACAGGTATCAGCTAGATTTCTAGCAAAATTCAAGGCAGATTTCCAACCAAATTTCAGTTGTTTTTGCAGGGTCTGAAGACTTTTTCCCTGATTTAACATATTTTTCAATACACTTCTGACCATCTGAGCACCAACAGACTGGGGTTTTCATTACCTGAGGATCCAAACACCTAGTTTGCTGATTTTGTGACAGTTGAAATTGAAGTTGTGCTTTCAATAAACAGGGTTGCTTTTTGCCCTTTTGCCCTGAAGTTTTATAACACCAGGCATACAAGTTTGGAATGAGGTAACGGTAGTTGGAAAACAAAAACTTAGCATTTCTGTCATTCTTTGTTAAAAGACTTCAAGATTGATTGTCATTCAACAATAGGGACCATGTTAAGCACTAACAAAGAAACAACTAAGAGGATCCACCAAAATGCGGAACAAGGATTGCATCAGAATCACTAAGAAGAGATTTCAGTTGAGCTATTTTGGCCAATCCTATATTTAGAGAGGTCCTATTTTGGGAGTATATTGAAGAGCGCCAAGCCTATGTTTAGGTTGCTTTAGTGTGATTTTATCTAAAGCAATATTTCCATTAGTTTAATGCTTAAAGTTCTTTCTTTCTGTGTTTTCAGTTATTTTATTGGTTAGCTTTGACGACATTGATTTTTAGAATTTCTTAATGATAGTGGAAGTTATGTTTATGCTGTAGAAATTGTCATTGAAATGTTCAATTCAAGTTTTAGATATTTGTGATTAGGGTGCTTGGATTTTGTTTATTGGACTAAAAGTGAAGACGAGTGTCAAGCTTTGTATTGGCAATGTTATTCATCTTAGTCGTAGCTTTGTATGGATCCAAGGTTTTTAATTTCTGAAATCTTGCATTGTTCATGTGTGTTAAGAGTAAATCATCTTTCAGATTTTCAAGTGTATGGATTTACTTGTTTCTGATTTTAGCCAATGGAAAAGTTTAGTTGTCTCTAGTAAAATAAATTATAATAATTATATCCAATATCCATTTGTAGAAATAAAAATAAAAAATAAAAAAATATTAATATGATTGAAATAAAAAATAATAATATAGAAAAATAATATGTATTGATATCAATATTAATATAATTATAATTTATATTAATAATAATATTCTATCTTCATGTGTATTAATATTTTAGAAATTAATTAAAATCAATTGATAATTATTAATAACTTTAACCAATGTTCATAATATTCCTATTCTGACTAGGCTTGCCTTAATTCGTTTTATTAAAATAGTTAATAATCACAATTTCACTTGCCATGGATAAAAATTATAATATAATATAATAATATAAATATTATCTTCATATCATTTTAAATAATATTCAATATTACTATTAGACATCATATTAAACTAAAAATATTTAAATTTAAATATGATTGCTAAGTAGCTGGTTCAAATTCGGCTTTGAAATTCGATCAAATTTTTTTTGGGTGGGTTCGAATTCGTTTTGGGTCCGTCTATACAAAAACATATGTTTTATATAAATATATATATATATATATATATATGTACACATGTATATATATATATATGTACACATGTATATATATATATATATATATATATATATATATATATATATATACATACATACATATATATATACCACTATAAGTTCATACACCACTATGCTTATACTAAAGCAACATAGCAAAATGCAACACAATATATATTAATGTTTTAGTCCAAATGACATGTTTTACCTTTTTGGCCTTTATAGTGGTCTATTTTTAGGTTGGAGGATCGAATTGACTAGTATAGACCAAAAAAAACATTTAAAAAGTCAAAAGAATCCATTTTTTGGCCAAATTCAGCTTGGGTCCTGCCATGGATTTGCAAATGCACCGTAAAAATGGCAAAATTCGTGCCGGGTTCATCTGACAGAATTTGGGCAGACTTTGGAGATCTGCAGCAGACTTTTGCAAGAAGGGAATCCGGACCAGACTTTTGCAAGAACCGGACCAGACTTTGGGGTCGCCAGGTAAGAATTTGGCAACATAGTATGGCTGTATCTATTAAATAAAAATATTACAGTTCAATATCAGAAGGGCCCGGTTGGGTTGCAAAGAAGTGGTGCAACACTCCTTGACATTCATGTTTGGTCCCCTTTTGGATTGATCAGTGAGTGGAAACGTTGATGAAGTCCCCGCACTCAAGAAAACATAAAAAAATGTTAAACCCCCAGGTCCATTGCAGTCTCAGAATTTTTTTGAATAGTTTCAAAATTTGTTTGGGGTTTGTCTCAGCGCATTCGGAACGAATTTACAGCCATTTTCCCATCCCTGGACAACCCTGCATCGTACCAAACCCAAAACTGAACTCGGTTCAAACAAGACCGGGACCCTGGGGGTCAGGGGGAAGGCCCCGGTAATGTAGCTATCAAGTATCAATAAAGTAGTCAATTGCAATGTTAGAGGTCTAAGGATTTTAATCATGACAACAGAAGAAATATGCGGATTCCAAATCACCAGCATTCATATTGATGAAATTGGAATTTTAATTTGCAGCAATCTCATTTCCTGTTCAACTTAATTTGGGATTAAATCCCAATTTTAAGCCCTGTTACTGTTTTACCTTATTAAAATACTATTGTTATGGTATACATGCTACAAGGGCAAAACATTTTCAGAGGGCATGTTATCAACCTAAATTGATGATTAATCATGGCACTTGTTACCAAGGGTCTTTAAAAAGAGGCTCCACCCCTTATCTTGCAGGAGCATGGCATAGCATACACGGCCATTCATTCACATATATATCTTATCACCCAATCTTTCGTATTCATTTATATTCTGTTCTATTAAATATTTAAAATGTAAATATTACATGTTTTCTCTGTATCTCTTAGTGTATGATTTGTCTAAAATCCATTGAATAAACTGATAAAATCACATCTATTTAAGACTTTGAAAAATGATTAAAAAGTTATCATGTAACCTTCCTGAGAATATATTAATATATGAATCCCCAAAATTATGAAGTAAACCAAACTGAATAGTATATTTTGGCAGTCCAACGATGTCTTAAGAACAAAGAGATATAATAAAACAGGTTTGACATAACAGTATAACCAGAGCCTTTATAGTATATAGCCTTAAGCCACAGTCTAAAATAAGAACTGAATAAAGTACGTGGGAACTTTCATTCCATTGTGAAAGCATAAGCTTACCTTGTATTATCATTTACAAAACTATCAATCCGACGTCCAATGTTACAATGTTGATCAGAATCCAACTCCCAAAGAGCAGGCTTCCCTTGTTGTGGCTGAAAGTAGCCCAAAAACCTGTTTTCTTCAATAGAAGTTACATTGCAGCAATACAAAGAAAAACTATGTTGGAATTTTAGACACATGAAATACAAAGTTGAAAAGAAATAATCAGATCTTCTCCATTGAAAAAATTCCTGTTCAGAAAACCATACGATACAAAAAAGGCATGTACTCACACATTTATAGCATCCTGCTTTTCTGCATCCATATAAACATTGCTATAGTAACGTTGAAGTGATCTGAAGAATTCTTGTGAATTTGTGGCTGCTCTCCACCTTCCTCTTCTCTCAGAAAATACCTACAAAGCATTTAACACAATGACCATTTACTTATTAAAATCACATCTCCACAACACCACAGTGCAAAAGACACAATTTCATACTTTGGAATAAGTGTGTTTTCCAAAAAAGAAACATTTTATAAAAACTCATAATAGCTTGAATCAGTCACCATGAGATTTGGTAAATAAGTATGGCAAGTAGAATAGGGACATCATTCTGGAATAGGCTATGAAAGTATAGGGATTGAATTTAAATATAGTCACGAAAAGAAATGGGTATGGGTGGCAGATACAGGTATGGGGTTGGTGTTGTCATCCCCGAACTGTCACTTGGAAGTTTATGTTCAGGGATGACAACATCATCCCCATACCCATATCTGCCATCCATGCTCACATCTCTTGGTGATAATATTTAAATGTAATATGTTTGTGCCGCAATTCCTATATTTTTATACCCTATTTCAGAATGATGTCCTTATCCTACCTGCCATTACACACATGCACAAATATATATACACACACCCACGCCAACGATATACAATGGAAAATATTGAACATTAAAATTGAATACTTTCTTGATACTCAAATGATGCAGATTGTTTTAGATACAATGGAAAAACTGAAAGCACAAACCACTAACGGATGTCTTACTCTGAAAGTGTCATTAGCAATAAGAATATCATGGATGTATCAATTCAATTGAATTTATTTCTTAATCCTATGGTTAAGAACTAGGCTTTGAAATATGAATGTTAAAAGAAATTGAGTGTCTTAAATCTTAAGAAAGGCAAATACAGGTGAAATTGACGAAAATGCTAGTCACCTTTAATGCTTTTGCAAGTAGTAAACAATGTTGAGATAATTTGCTTGGTACATTTTAAAGCTTGCTCATAACTGCTCATGTTAAGCAGAAAATGTTGGTTTGACTCCTTTAACCACCTAATGTTATGAAAACAAAGGATAATAAAGGAAAAGTGGTAGACAACTAAGAAAAAGACCACTGATCCTAAGAAAGAAGAAAAAGGAAATCAATTGGCTGTGCTAGAGTTATTTCATCTCTAGATACATTTTAAGTATCTAAAGTTCTAATTTCTAAACAAAGCCAAATTTCATTGTGTCCTTAGGCAAGAGCTTCACATAATGTCAACAAAACGAAATTCAAATGAAGACAATGTCAACACTAAAGAAATTGATAGCAAAATAAATAATAGCACAACAATTGTTCATCCAGTAGCCAAAAGTGCCTTGGGCCATTTCCATGTTCACAAAACCATCACTAAAGGTAGTAGAAACAATCACCATTCAACACATCACTTGATTCCTGTAACAAAAGCTAGTGGAAAAGCTCTACATCATATTATAATTCCAAACTCTTCAAATACTATATATGCTTAGAGGGCGAAGATTCCCAAGTCTCTCATTAATGACCAGGACATTAAATGGCCACATTTTCACTTTCAAATATCTTCTATTACAAACCAAGCTATCATCCAATAGTAGGAGAATTTGATATGATCATCATCATAATGCCTTATATCTCCTTGGTGATAAAAAGGTCTTACTAGCTCATTGGATGCAATTTTTCTAGTTGGACAGATCATGCAGCTCTGCACCAGGCCACTGGATATGTTTAAACTTTAAATGCAATGCACAAATTGTTTGAACAAAGAAAGGAATTGAGACAGCAAAGAAAATGTAGTCAAATGGAGATGGAAAATGAAGTGAGATAATCAAACAGCCATTGTTGGTTGTTCTATGTTCTCTTCCATGATTCCATCCCATTAGCCATTGTTGATTGTTCCCTATCTGCTTTCATCCCAACCAATTCAAGTTACCATCAAAATGTTCGCATAGACCTTGGAGTAGTGTGAAGCCTAATACTGATGCTTGCTCCAAGAAGATGAGAATTGCTGATGTCGTACCAATATCCCTGGTTGCCGAATTGGGATTGTCATTAATCGAGTGGATAAGAAGGTTCACTGAGAAAAAAGTGTGTGATTTGCTGTCTTTTGGAGTTGGTGCTATAAAAACTTGAAACTGATGTTCAGCACCAAATTCTCTTTTTCAGTCTCTTTTTCAACAAAAGAATTTATCAATGGCTTCAGTATGTTAGTGAAAAGACTACTAGCAGTGCCTTAGCACTGATAATTTTTTCCCTTATCCAAATAAGTGATGATGGAATGCTGATTCTCCTCTGTGCCTTGTAAATTTTGCATCAACAAGAGGGCATTCCTACCTGAGATCCAGATTTTTACTCTATGCTTCTCCTATCTTCAAAAACCTCTCACAAGCATCATTTATATTAGATAAATATATACAATTTATCATCGCTACATATGAAACCTTTCATTTTTTGTTTTTGTATGTTACATTGACAAATATTATCGCCACCATACATGAACCCTTCCATTCTTTTCCTTTCAAGCAATTTGAATTTTCTTCTTCACCAAAGGGCCTAAGTATTGTTACTTAAAGTTATCTGCACCAAGCATATATTTCAAGTATTATTGCAAAAGAATCAAACACTCACTTCGTCTTATACCTATATTCCACAAAGTTCCCTTTCAAGGAAAACAGGGAAATTCAGGAACATGCAAGGAAGACACCTAGAAGAACACCAAAAATCCTAGAAACAATATTTCAAAGGTAAGGGCATGAAATCAGAAACAGAGGGACGAGGACAAGTTACTGAAGACTAGGAATTCAATCTCATGAAATATAATCCTAAATATGCATCCTTCTAGGAGTTCAATTCACTTTTATGTTGAAACATCTGATTATGTATACACACGACTTTCATTACAAGAGAGATTTTTATCCGCTAACATAACAATAACCCAGCAAGCAAAAAGCAAGGAATGTATCAAGGTATTTTTTTGACTCAAAAATATGGATTATGGATGTGCGAGTTCAGAAAGACTCAATGAAAAAAAACAATAAGTAATAAGCAATCATGAGATAATAACCTCTCCACCAATGAACTAAGATACCTCAAGATGAAGATAGATTAGCATTTTGAATTTTAAAACATAAGATCTCAATTCAGTGAATCACAAGCATTTAAAAGAACAAGCTAAAAAACTCTCAATTAATGCTACTTGCATTGAAGTGCTTTAAGAAACAAAAGCAACTGACCTTGTTATGAGCAGCAGAACCACCATACTGCAAAGCAAGTGTATCACCCATAGTCTCATACAATCCCATCAAAGCTTCAGATAATCGTGAATCTGACTCAATTTCAGGCATATTTATCAAACTCAAAGCATGAAGCTGACGGCCTAGTGCAACCAAGCCATATGCATATTCAGCAACATTTGTACGGTCCAGGCAATCAATACAGTTTGTTCGTAGAACTCCTCTTTGATACAAAGGTTTTCTTTCCAAGTCTTTCTCATTAGGATCATCACAAACCGTTGGTGTACACTTTTCCACGGTATTGTCACCTCTGTAAAATAAAATGTAATAAATTATAATAATAAAAAAAGCAGTAGCATCTCACTACTAAATCAAAGACAAAATTCATAGTGAAAAACACCTGCTAAGCTAAGGTTTCACTTTTTGTATATGACCAAAGAATAAAAAAATCAAACAGAAAGGCATAAATTTCTAATGAATGTTGTACTTGAAAAACATTGTTCATCTAACATGGTAAAAAGATTTCTTTATTAAGTAGAAGACTAAAGGATATACAGAAGTGCTAACAAGCATGTTTAGAGATAAGTACAACTGTAAAATCTTAAGCGTATAATTAATTCTGCATGAAATTTACTGGTCTGATACTCAATAGAAAGGGCAATATACTTCCTTAAATAAACCAATAAGATCCCTGAAATCGTACCTAAAATTCTGTATTTCAATGTAGTGATAATAATTATTGGTTTTCTATTATCTATTTCAAAGGAGAAAGCCATTAAGCATTATCTATTTTATAGGAGAAAATGATGACCATTAATAGTTTCTTAACTCCCTAGCTCCAATAATAGAAGAATCTTTATACACCTAGTACTATTGCTCATCTATGTTATGTAAAAGAGTATCGTGCAAGTATTCAATATACAAACCTTGAACATGTAAATGTGAAATGTCTGATATGGACACTAATACAATCAGTTCTATCTAGTTTGATTTCCTTTAATCTGAGTTGCAGTGGAATATCTTCATATAATCTCTACTTAATTGCTTGGAAAGGACACATTAACCCAGAGCTAACAAAAATTTAACCAGTGAAGACAATAAGTAAATTGACTGATGTTAACTCCAAGAGGTATAAAGATTGAATGTGGACATGTATACTGCAATCATAAGATTGTAATTACAACAAATCACATTATCATGCACATATTCATGTTGAGTTCATACTTACTCCAAATTGTTCCTTGAGTGCTGCTTGTCGATTTTCATGTCAGAAGTTATCGAACTATAAAAGAATCCGGTGTGGTCCAATGCATCAACTGCCAAACTTGCTAATAGTTGTAAAACATTAGCTAATTTACTGCAACCACAAAAGACCACAGTTATCAAATATCTGAAATGTTTTATGCAATAGAAGTAATAATCCTTCTACAAATAACCCATAGGAAGTTTGTGAAACTCGATAATATATACAAAATCATAGAAATCCATTAGCTCAAGCTACAGTTAAGCACAGACCTTCTAAAGAATTTATGTAAATCCCAGTGTATGAACTTCAATTGACTATCCTCGGGAAGATCTTTGTTTATTTGCTTAACTGCATTGGCAAACTCTGCACATAGAATACTTTCTCGAGGCTTCTTTTCATGTCCCTGCTTTGACAGATAAAATACATTAGTTGAAATAAACAGAGAAAGAAGGATACAGACAAAAGGATATATTATGCAATCAATAGATCTTTTAAATCTTATTATAGAGAAGGGATGGGAGGAAGGGGGAAATCCTTGTCATGCATATAAGTAGAATCATAATTCTGGAAGGACTACTATTTCTGCTTTAAGACTACTATAAGTAGAGTCATATTTCTCCTTTAACACATTTGCAGCAACAGCTGAATTCTTTCCTTTTCTGGAAAAAAACTTCAAACTTTCCATTATGAAAAACCCTACCTTGATGAGATTCAAAACAATGATAGGATTCCCATATCTCTTTACAAGATTCTCAAAATGAAGTTTTGTAGCCTGATATGTCTGATCCTTTTTTGGTACTGAACAAAAACAATAAGTTGTTAGAAAGCATACACCTTGTAAACAAAAAAAACTGTAATCACCACATGTAGGTGTAATCTTAAATAAATGCTGTAGAATTTGATGGCATACATATAATATCAGGCTTTAAATTTAAGCGTGAAGTTTCCTGAGACCAGTACAGGGGTATTGAGCCTCGATGTTGGACAACAGAGCAAATTTGCCGTGGCCTTTCTTCAGACACATCTTCAAAAACAATCTGCTCTGTTTCAACGTCATTTGCTACTCTACCTTTATCATTAACTCCTCGTTTCAAATACCTGTTCAACAATTAATAAAAAAGTGCTAAGAAATGTCCAAAGTTGCTTTGTATTTCTCCATTAAATAGATTCATCCAGTCAGAAAATTTTATGTAACATCACTCAAATGCATTTTACCTTGTTCCAGCATAATGCCTTGAACGCCTGGCAATGAGAGTCAAACTAAACTGTTTCCCTGAAATCAAAAGTTTAGCCTGAAAGACACAAGAGAAGACCCCATTTGAAGGAATGTCAATAATAAAATATTAGGATAGGATTCAAATGAAGTTAAGTTTACTTGCCTACTAAAGTTATGAATATGAAAATATGGAAATTATGGAATTCGAGGGAAATAAAGCCATAACATTCGCATCAATGCATATTCAGTTATATGACATGTGCTGCATAGAAAAAGTAACAGGAAAGGAGGCATAATATATTTCAAATCATGAGCATGTTATGTTTGTTTGAGAAGTTTTGATACTGTTATATTTTTCTACCATGATATTACACAAAAAACATAAATTATCATTTATTGACATTATTCACAATTGTCTTATATTTTATTGTCAAATCCACATACCATTCAGCCATTCTCTTGTTCCTCAGCTTGTTTCTTGATGAATATCCACCCTTATATCCTAAAATACCCAATTACAGGCCAAAATCATATCAGATCATTGAAGACAAACTTTCCTTGAACTATATTCGAGCACATCTGAAGAAGCAAGAAAATATAGTTGTCATGGACAAGGAATAGCCATAAGAGCCCCAGTCCATTTCCGAGACATGTCAAATGGGAAAGGTATGTCTAGAAGGCTCTCGGTTGACCTAGGGTTAAACAAACTTGAGTGCATTTTTCTTTCTCTAAAGTCTGTCATTATTATATGGTTTTCATAAGCTGCGGAATCTACTGCACCATGATTTGCAGTCATAAAGAAATTTTGTGGGAGGAAACTAATCTCCGTGTGTGTGTGTGTCCTACAAATCTGCTTCAACCAAGGCAACCATCATATGCATGTTATTTTAAGTAGACAGAAATAAGACAGGTAAAAGAAATTGCCAGATAAGCCCAGTTTTCCAATATCAAGGCATATATTCACAAGACATAAGCTAACAAATAGGTCAAAGGTCCTATAGAGTATTGTGCTATGTTTCACATCGTTTCGGGGACGGGGGCGGGGGACGGCAGGGGACACGTTTCTAAGACGTTTCCTAAAGAGCCAAAAATAGGGGATGGCAGTATACAAATTTTTAAAATATATGTGTGTACATGTGTGTGTGAATTTTTCAAAATATATTAAGATATTATAGATAGAGAGAGGGAAAGAGAGAGAGATATGTCAATAGTTGATTAATATTATTAAAGAAACAATATGCAAATAAATTACCGATTCACAAGTTACAACAGTAGTGTAACAACATAAATGATAATAGCAGCATTATAAATCAGTATAACAGCAATAAGTTTTATAATTATAAGATATTTTTATTATTTTTTAACATATGTTTATTATGATGAATATTAAAAAACTTAATTAAATATTAGATTTATAATTTTAATATATTTTAATATTTATGATTTAATATATAAAATTTTGAACATATTTAATCGCAAATTTCATTGCCAAATATTTAATCACAATTTTTGTGGTGCGCGGGCACGAATTCGAACCTTGTGTGCCTCCCACATTGTCGATTTGGCAAAAAGATTTTTTTTTTAAAAAGTGTTTTTTATTTAATTTTAAATGCCAAAAATCATCCAAATATTTCGGGGACATTTTTTTGTTTTGGGGACGGATCGGGGACGTTTCGGGCGTCCCCTAGGCATTTTGGGGACGGATCATCATCTGCAATTGTCAGAGGACGTTTCCTACAGTTTCCTGCTGCTTTTTGAAATCGGGGACGGCTGGGGGACGTTTCCTTTTCATCCCACTGTCCCCGAAATGTTTCGGGGACAGAAACAAGTCCCCTAGGGACAGGTAACGTGTTTCCGTGTAACATAGTATTGTGTAATTAGTGGTGATTAAGTCAACTCTCAATAAGAACTCCCATTCTACATAATTTGTTTGCTGAGAGATCAATGTGACTAAATTTTGCATATTCTTTCGAAAGCCTAATATTCAATATTGGTTTATCTATGCCAGTAACATAGGATGCAACTCTGAAACAGCATGGGTGGTAGCACAAGGAGGAATCCTGCTCTAAAAAGAGACTAGATGCAACCAGTAGATTCCGGGCACATACATTATTACTATTAGCAATATGTAAGCCCATGAGATATATTAAAGCTAACAAGAGGAACCCATATCCCAGGTTACATGGGTATACAACCAGTTATGGATGTTAGAGGTGCAAGTATGTAATTGTGGGGGGTGTAAAGTGTGATAGAAAAATAACAGTCATACAATCAGGTACAAATAGGTCATTTTCCAGAAGATGGGCATCCATACAACCAACATCAATTCACAGCAGTCAATTATTTTTCACAGAACTATCCTAAATGATATATCATCTGTGTATAATTTGTTAGCACTTACTATCCTTGAGACACATAAACAGAGTTCCAACTCCTTGTAAAGCCATTGAAGATCTAGAGAGCTTTTATAACAGCTGTGTTGACTCGTGTATGAATGCAGAATAATAATTCACTCACCGCAAACACAATGCAACAGCAGATCTCATACAGAAAATAACACAAAATAGATTGATGAAACATAAAATCTGTTCTCTTGCTTGAAACCTTGATGATTGAAATAACAGAAATATCCACATAAAATCAACAACCAAAGGTTACCTCCAAAAGCAACGACTGGTAGAACCCCTTGGAGGTACCTTTCCATAATTACTAATGAAACCTGAACCAACAATAATATACTGCCAGATCTCCTTGAAACTTCATAAGATCAAGTTTTTAATAAAGGTATAATCTGCCTGGCTTTAAGTTTAAACTTTTATGTTTTTCTTACTGCTTTACCTGCCTCCTGCATTGTTTGGTTTTCCACATTCATGTGTGTTTCATTCTTACTGGATGCTAAAATGACAACCATGGTATATTTCTTGTGATTCAAATCACCTATTTCTAACATATTGGAAGAGTTCATTTTTATATTTTTCATTTTTCATTTGAGTGGTCTCAAGGACCACATCCTATGCACCTTTTTAAGAGGGTAGGTTCTATTGCACATTCTATTACAAAATGATCACTTGCCATATTTATGACATTCGAAAATGCTATTACTAGGTGATCTTTGATTTCAAGTGAATCTATACCCTAAGTTACAATGGATTTCTTGTGCCAGCACTGACTTCTTTTCTTCTTTAGGTTTATCATTTGCATTGAATGATCAATGGAAAATAATGAATCTCATTTGTTTTGACATTGCAGATTAGATTTGACAAGGTGATCAAAATCTTGATGTCCTTCAGCATGACACTTCAATCACCAAATGTCAGATTTTATTGCTCTTTAGCTTTTCCTTCTTCATCATTTTTTGCACACTTGTCACCACTTGTACCACATGCCTTCCCTCATCATCTTCTAAATCTATGACATCTAGCATTGTTGCTCTACAGACGTTTCCATAGTCAACAGTTAATAAACAGAGAGAAAATAAGTTGAGTGTTCAATCCATCGTGTAACCAAACTATAACAACAAGTTGTTGTTTACACATATCTCATGAATACCATTGTATTCTCTTGTATCTGGGATTCTGGACTGAGGAGCTGTGAATTGCCTGGAATGTGCGGCCAGTAAAGAAACCTATTAAACCAGAGAAATTCCATGGACCAATAAGATAAGATATAAAATGACTGTCTCTTGTTACTGTTGAGGCTTCTAGCATCCATAGTAACCATGACCTGGGTTTGTGCTTTCCACCCCTAATCTTCAGGTTGCCTCCAATTGATGATCAAAAGGTTAAAAATAAATGTGTTCCACATATAAAATATACATTTTACTGCTTTGTTGGAATATGTATTTACCTTGGAGTGTATGAAAGTATTTTCCAGTTACGTTTGAATCTTAGTTGTTGTCTTTTAGCTGATTAATGATAGTTCTGGAATCAACCTCAGCAAGTGAACTTCACACCCCTTTCTAAAGCTGGACGTTCAGCCATGTTGTTAGTATGTAACCCAAGAGATTGCATGTATGAGGTAACTGCATGTTAAATGATCGAATAATTCCTCCGAATTTACCCAGTTTTTTCTTAGAGGTCCTGTAAAATTTGAGCTTGACCCAGCCTATCAGAGGTATAGTCTAAACTACTTGGGGCAGATATTAATGAACTTGAAAGAAAAATAGCATTTAATAGCCCAACTGTGGGAAATATCAAATTCCATTAGAACTGGTGAAGCCTCTCTGCCACTGCCTATGATGGTGGTTGATGTCTAAGTTACCAATTCAGGTTCAGGTTCAATGGTTTGGTTCCCAGATTCGGCCAAAATGTTTTTGGGGATTGAGATTGTTCTGGATTCGACAATACAAAAACATATAAATTCAGAAATAAATACATATTTGCAGCAGTAATTAAGTTCAAAATACACCACCAGATTAATAGTCAACTAACATAGCAATAGAGTTAATACGCAACCATATTAATAGACAAATATTAGTCAAAATCGAATGTCACAATATATATTGAAGTTAAAAAATTATAATGTAAATGTCAACCATCGGCCATCATTAACCATTTCAAAATAGCATATGGATCATCAAAAATATCATCATCACCATCCATATTAGATGACTTTCTCCCTGTAGACCATTTGACTTGGGTTTACTTGACATGACAATCATTTGTGATTATGAGCTCTATAGACTGTAGTCTCAATAGACTATGAATGACATTTCATAGATAACAACTTGATGACTATCATATCCATGGCTCTTCATAGAACACTCTAATACATAGGGTACTCTTCATAGAACACTATGATCTCTCTTTCGATGCCACTATCATTTGAAGCTTACCATCACTCTCATGATTGCTTCCCTGTACACTGTCTTTGTTTGGTGCTATATCACTAGGTCTTTACACATATTCAGACTGTTTTTTTTTATATAAGTTTATAGGACCTTGAAAGGTGTCAAGAATTTGCATAAGGCTTAAGCTGCCCTTCAATTAATGAATTGGCCCTATGATGTTCCAAGATGCTTCTTGATGGACAGTGGAAAATGAACCTATATCATAGATGACCATAGACTCTTATTTGATGAGTGAGATAGCCAAGATATAGAATTTCTTGATGGTTTGATATGCACAAATGCATGTGCAATATTTGAAACTTTCATTTAATTCTTGCAGGTGTTCTTCCAATGTTTTACTGAGCGTAAGTATATTATTCAAATAAATAATAATAAAGTACATTGTGAATGGACACAATGCATCAATCATTAGCCACATGGAAGATTTTGGCTTTTTTGTGTGTTCTCAATGTGAAAGATTTCATAAATATTAGTATCTCTACCATTACGTAGCAGATTACAACATTGTGACAAAGCATAAATATATTATTTTTGTCTGTTTCTTCTCTGTCTGTGTGTCTGTGTGTGTGTGTTGTGGGGTTTGGTGGGGGGGGGGGGGGGGANGGGGGGGGTATGAAACAACTAGATCACATAAATATTAGCATCTCTACCTTTACGTAGCGGATTACAAAATTATGGGTAAGCGTAAATATAAACCAAGAGATGTCCTTTGGCTAGGCTGCCACGAGTAGGGAGGTTCAGTTCATCAAAGTCACCAAAAAGTTGAACCTGGCTCAATTGCACTTCTAGAAGATTTGAAGTTGAACCTTCATGAATGGTATAATCAAGGAACACACCATCACCCTCAACAATTGAGTTATAACCCTTTGGTATTGAAGAGGACCAAAGACAAACAGCATATTTTCTTTAAAATTTGTAGTTTCTGAAGCATTGTGCACATAAATTGGGACTTGGTGATGCCCCAATTTAAAATTGAGTTTGGTGCCAAATTCGGTGTTATCAAGATTGTGGAGTAGATAATCAAATCAAAGGATTGAATAGAGTGTTTGAAAAGGCACTCGGAGTTACTCAAGTGTAAAATTAAAAACATCATCCTGTTCATGAAGGTAGACAGCAGAACCAACTTAAAGTTTGTGGATATGATTTTGGAATCATTTTGCAGAAAAGTTACAAGAAAAAACATAGCATTAAAAAACCCCAGAAACAAGGAAACAACGAAGAAAACCAAAAAAAACATCACAAATAGAAATACTGTAAGATTATTGATATAACTAAGTAAAAGCGATGAAATGCATGTATTTATGGAACTCCTCGTAGAAACACAATGATTACTGACAACAATCAGCCTTTAGAGATGAACCTATACATTTATGCAAAAAAGAACCACATGATTTACATAATTAATTAAATCCTTGAAATTGCCAAACTAGACAATTAACTACGAGAAGACATAACTCCAACAGCTCCTTTCAAAGGCACATGGGAGGATGTTCATCATTGTTGTGAGCAAGTGCAACCAAGAAGATGTCCAGGCCAGGAATTTCAAGATCTATACCAGTAGTTTCTTTTCCATACTGTGTACTCTCTTCTTTCTGATGAGACACAAGACAAAAATAAAAAAGCACAAAAGCTAGATCCTTCACCTGCCTAAGTACAGTCTCAGTTTCACATGATTGCAGAAACACTGCTGCATTTTGATGTGCACAAATTTACAAAATTACAAGCTTTCTATGAAGAATATTTACCGAAAAATAGGCCATAAGTCTCTTCAGCTAAATTTCAATACTTTCATCATGGACTTATATTTATATATACAAAAAAGTTGAAACAATTATAAGCACTTTACATTAATATATTACCATACGTAGTTACCTGCTTAAAAAATCCATACGCCAATGCCACTGTCCAAAGTGTGTTGTTCAGGGAGTTGCGGATGCGCTGAGTCAAGAAATCATTCCATACAAACATTGTTTCAAAAAGCACTTTCTCTGTCTCATCATTACAGAGGTTCTTTTGCAGACTCCTGGTGACATGGTATGTGTAGCTGAAAAAGAAGTCCTTTGTAATATCCACAGTACACAGCAGCTTCTTGTATCTATTACACCACATGAAGAGAATGCCAAAAAAATATAAATCTTATGATCTCAACGTGTTGAGGAAACTAACATAAAATATAAAATGGCAGAAATTAATCCAGTCAACAGAAGATTTCCAAGTACAGTGCAGTCCAAATATGATTTTAGAATATCTATTTACTCTAATAAGTACACATTGGCACTCAACTTACAAAATAGTATTTTATTCTATGAAATTCATGTCTTCAAGATAAGATATCAAAAGGCAGCACAATAAAGCAGTTTTGACCAAAACCTAGCAACCTTCAAGAAATTGTGCAACAGAGATTACCTTAAGAGTAAAACAGCTGCATAAACAACAAAAAGTAAAACAAACCCCTTCATCTGCGTCCCATACACATCTGCTGGGGAATTTATCATAAATCATATTTTAAACAAGATTAAACAATGCAATGAGAAGAAATGGTGTTTCAGATCAGTGCAGCAGAAACCCTCACTCAGACTAGCAGCTACAGTACTGCTACACACTGGTGGACCATACAAAGAGATGCTGACAATCAGGAAGGAAGCACTAAAAATTCTTCAATCCTAGATCCTTGTGGGACTTGCATCCTAAGAAGGTTAATGTTACACAGAGATAGGTCCCTTGGACTTTTCCAGCCATTCCTGTCCCTGAGACGTTTTGAGGATGCAGGGACTGGGTGAGAAACATCCTTGGGGCCATCCCCAATCAAAACAATTAGGGGCGTCCCAGAAATGCCCAAAAAGTACTGGTATGGATCAGTGTCAGCAAGATGATCAAGGGACATCTAGAAGTCCCTCGACTGTCTTGAGGATGGCCAGCTGTCCCTTGTGCCCAAGCAAAGCAATAAAAAGTCAAAATTTGAAAACTAAAAAAAAAGTTAAGAAGAAAACAAGGGATTGGGCCCCACAAGGTCTTCCTACACCCCCTTACACAAACCCTCAACCTAGAACCAAGACACTTAAAAGCATAAAATTCCATCATTTTATCATTTTGCATTTTGTGAGAAGACAATGAAAAGAGAGAAGAGGAGAACCATAGTGAGATAAAAAGGAGCATCAAAACTACATCATTTGAGGTAAGTTTAGCATCCACAACTCATTTTCACAAATCTTTTCAAATTATTTTGTTTCCTTCGAAGTTTCAAACACTTAAGCAATTGTTGTTTCTAATGTTTGCAACTGCTTTTGCAAAAAGAGGTGATACAAGCAGCAATGAGTATTATGTTAGTGACGAGATTGAGATTCAACAAACAAGTCATATCTGTGTCGGGGAATCTTTTAAGTGAGTGTTGTAGGTAATGTGTAATATAACCCATTTGAATGGCCTTCTATTGTGTCTGATGGATGGAAAGATACAAGAAACCGGCCATTGATTAATGTTATTGCAATGTCCCCCAAAGGGGCAATGTTTTTGAAGGCAGTTGATTGTGAAGGGGAGGTGAAGGATGCAAATTTCATTTCTAGAATTCTCATTGAGGCCATAGAGATTGTGGGTAGTGAGAATGTGGTTCAGGTGATTACGGACAATGCCAAAAATTGTAGGGGTGCAGGTGCTTTGGTTGAGAGTCTGTATGAGCATATTTTTTGGACACCATGCACTGTACACTCCCTCAACTTGATCATGCAACAAATTGGCACTCAAATAGATTGGGTGAAGCAAATATACCAAGACGGGGAGGAGATACAATTGTTTGTGACAAACCACCACATGTCACAATCCATATTTAGATCATTCTCCAAATTGGATTTGCTGAAGGTAAATTGTAATTAGTAAAATTTTATGTTCATGTTCAATTATCAAATTATTTAATTATATATAACTTTGTCTTTGCTTGATATCTATTGATATGTTGTTAACTTGCTTAGGATGTTGAGACCCAATTTGCATCTCATACTATTGTTATGAGACGACTTGTCAAGGTGAAAGAGGCATTGAGCCAAATGGTTATTTCTAACCAATGGAGTATATGGAAGGCTTCAAATTTAGAGAGAGCCCAAAAGGTCAAGGCTTTGGTCTTGAATGACTATTGGTGGGCTCGTGTGCAATTTGTATTGAATTTCACCGAGCCTATCATGACTATGCTCCGCTTTGGTGATACAGATACATCTTGCTTGGGGGATGTTTATGATGGCATGGACACAATGGTGGAGAAGGTAAAATTTGAAATACAAAAACATGAGAATGACCCCACAGAATGTGAAGCCTTATGCAATAAGGTGAAAGAAATCATTCATCGTCGTTGGGAGAAGATGACTACCCCATTGCATCTCCTTGCATATGCCTTATCTCCAAGGTACTAAAGCGAGGAAGTACTTGCTCTGCCAAATAGAATTGCACCATATGCGGATGAAGAAGTTGCTAATGGGTGCTACAAAGCTTTTGTAAAACTCTTCCAAGATGAAGAAATGCAAGAAAAAGTGAGGCTAGAATTTGGCTTATTTGCTTCGGGAACAAAACTTACTCCATATGCAATAAAGGACCAAAATAACATGGAGATGGGAGCTGTCACATGGTGGTACATGTATGGTCAACCATACAAGCATCTACAACCTCTTGCAATCAAGATCCTCTCACAAGTTCTTTTTTTTTGTGTTTTGTTTAACACTTGTATTCTACAATTTAGTGTTTAACATTCTTTAATTTGCTCTTCATTTGTATGTTTAATTTTGTGAACACCATCCAGGTTGCAAGTTCTTCTGTCGCTGAACGGAATTAGAGTACATACTCCTTTATCCATTCAGTGAAGCGCAACCAGCTGGGCTCAAAGAAAGCTGAGGATTTGGTTTACATTCATACCAACTTGCGTCTTTTGTCGCGTAAGGAGGAACATTACAAGGAAGGGTCAGCCAAGCTTTGGGATGTAGCCCCTGAGTTTGCAAACTTGGATGCAACAATTCAGGATCTGACTGCAATCTCAGATGATGGTGATAATACCAATAGGACACATGGTATTGGTGCATCTAGCACCAGTGGAACCGTTTTAGCTTCAAGTGATCTTGAACTTGCAGCAGATGGAGATGGTGAGTATGTGGATTTTCTCGAGAATCCTTATGATTCTGAATCTGATCAGTGAATCTTGAGTCTTGACTCTTGATTGATGAACATTGAATCATGAACTAAGTTTTGATTTTGTAGTTCAAATTGCATTTGAATCTTGAACATGACTA
>MU223135.1:2044732-2066631 GCA_018584345.1 Thuja plicata | reverse complement strand
CGAAATTGAGGCCCTTTGTCCCCCGGTCCCGGAAACTCGTAATGACGTCCCCCCTCCCCCCCCCCCTCCCTTGTGCCGGTGTTACACTGTAATTTTCCCTATCTTCTTAAATCTTTGCTCTTACACATTGCTCCCATTCTACATCCAGCACGCGACTATTTGTCATTATAATTCAAGCTCTGTATGGCTCCCAAGCTCTCCTTGAAGGAATTTTGTAATCCAGCAATATACTACCGTTGTTTCAGTTCATCTCCAATGTGTTTTTCAAGAATCCATGCAAAATTCAGCATTCAGCGGCTGCAGCTTTTTGTTAGCCCCCTTTCATTGATTCAAAATTGGCAACTCATTATAAATTGGTGCTTCAAAGTCGTTTTGAACTCCATTCCGATTATTTTATAGTATCACATTTCCTTCTTTTCTTGAGCAGGCTGATGTTAACAATGATTGGTATACCCCTACAAAGTACTTGATAAGTAATTGATTTTCATCTTATCATCCAAGCTTGCACTACTTTCCAATTAAT
This sequence comes from Thuja plicata, assembly GCA_018584345.1. Lineage (NCBI taxonomy): Eukaryota > Viridiplantae > Streptophyta > Pinopsida > Cupressales > Cupressaceae > Thuja > Thuja plicata. The sequence continues at coordinate 2,066,108 of MU223135.1, read as the reverse complement.
ACCCTTTGAAGTACGTACATATCAGCATTAACCACAGTTTATTTCACAGAATTTGCACAGCCATAAACCATTAATGCAATCTGCTTCACCCCATTTCAGTTTCTCCACAGATCCAGTTTAATCAGAGATTGGGGATGGTTTTTTAATTTCCCAACACATGCAAAGAGTAATGCAGTCTCGAAGATTGATAAGACATTTGAATGACAGTTTCAAACTTTTTTGATTGAGTAAAATTGTATTGAGTACTAATCCAGATTGCCAAGCTACCAATAGTAAGTACCTTGAATTGATCTAAGATGCCCCATGCTGCCAGGGTAGTGAACCACAACAGAGAAAATTACAATCTATCTCGGGAAAATGTTATGTTTTTCATTATAACATAGTTCCATTCCACATTCTTTTGGTACAGAAAGGGCCCTGGAAACACAGTTGGAAGTTTGGAATGATTAGCTATCCAGATTCCATTCAGCCCAAGGATGTCCAAAACACTTATGCTTCGTCATGGTCATGAAGAACTATTGCAATGCAAATACTTGAGTACAGCAAATGCAGGTGACAGTTATTCAGCGGTCTAGTTGAAATGCAACTTTTCGAGTGTTGCCAAATTTCAGTTGTGCACCATCATATCGAGGATCAGACAGCTCTTAAAATGGAGGAGGGATGGAAAAAGGTAGATCATCTTGAATTCAATTTATAAAAGATAAGTAGAAAGAAAACTGAGTGAAATAATTAACAGAGTTGGACATAAAAAAGAAAAGAAAGGAACATAGAAACTGTCACCTTAAGAATCTCCATAAAGAACTCACAAAGATGATTACAAATGAATGTTAAACATTGTATTCCTTTAAATAATACCCGATTGAAACATTTTCCTAATTAGGACTTATCTCACCTAGAATATTTTAAAGAGTATGTTGTACTTATTGATAGCAAAACGTTACCTTAGGCATGGTTACAACCTATTAAAACCTTAATAGCCAATATAGATTGCAAGAGATCTTTGTTTAATGAAGTTTAATCAATAGTAAAGGTTGAATAAGAACATACTGCTTAAGACAGGTTTTACAAAAGGGAACATTAACCTTCAGAATAAAGTGGTTAATAACTAGATTATAATCACATTACATCTAACACTGTACAGAGACAGTGAGAGAAATGCATGGCTACACTAACACCTTGTCCTTTGAAATTCTTATTGCCTACCCCAAAATCACACCCAAAGTATCTCCAACATACTAATGAAAAAAAGAAAACAAGGAGCAACGAGAAAATAATATTGAACAATTTTATTTTTTTAAACAAAAAACCAGGAATGAAGATCATTATGATTCAGTTCAATTATAATAACATTATGATAAAAATATTTCAAAATCAATGAAAGAACCCTTAATTTTTATAGCATATTATCAAAAAAAAAATTGGCAGAGATTTCAGAAAATGGAACTCTCTAGAACGTATTATCAATGGCTAAGAGATGTAATTGTAACTTGCAACAAAATGACAAATGGGGAAAACAAATTTTATTTTTTAATTATTATCTTGTGTCATCCATCGCTTCTAGTGGGTATGGTACAGAACATCCCTTAAATTGGACTTAAAGAATAAATTCTACAAAGGGAAATCATTTCATTCATACAAACATGTAAGATCAATTGTTGTACTCAGCAAGCACATACCAACAATTCCATAGCACTTGGTCACCAATTTAAGGCCTCCTGTTGACTTGTTTCCTTCATCTATCCTCTCCAATAGTTCTTGACACTCATTTTTCGTATAAATGGTAGGATCTTCACGAATTATTAATTCAGAGGGGTCCAGCCTATCTATCTTTAGGACTCTCCAATGTACTCTTCTTTTGTCCCTTCCTAGCATATAGAAGTTCTGTGAGAAATTGAAACACTAGATATGTTAGGCATATAGCCAATCTTGGTGTAGTCATCTAGCCTTGGCTAAGAAATTCTCTCTGGAACATTAAAAAGAAAACTAACAAAACGACATCAATTACAAAAATTGAAAATAAGGTTCTATTTAGTGCAGCATGTGAAGTAGTTTGCCTCTAATAGGTTCTCAAGTATCTTAATGTACAATAGAATAATTACAATTGCATGTTTTGCAACAATCAATAATGAATATGGTCAAGGAATCAAATTCTGCCAGAACATAACAAAATTCATTAACACTACATCTGAAAACTTTTTCACAAGAAGGAAATTGAAATGATCTATGCTGTGATTCAAGATCGACTTGTTGGCACATTCATAAAAGCATTTTATATGAAATTTTTTGAGACAATCAAAACAATATTGGCTGTTAAAAACAATGTAAATGCCATTAAGAGGTGTCTTATAATATATTCATGGTCGCCATTAAAATAAATATGTGACTGAATATCGCAATCACTTTACAATGATATTGTTACTTTATACTAGTATAGGTATCTTAAATACATCCAACTAAAAATGCCCAGAAATATCAGTTTTGAGCTATTTTGTGTACTCCAGAGTTATTTTAGTTGAGAGTTTAGACCTATTTTATTTACTACATACATGGACAAATAATTTTTTATATTTATAATTTTATTTAAGAATTATATCATTTTATCTACAACGTTTAGTTTCTTTTTATTTAAGAAGCTATTTTCTTTTTTAGATAACTTTTATTTTTACTTTTGGAAAAGCCACCATCAATTATATCAGTAAATTAGTAATTCTTTTGTTTCGTTTCTACTTTTAAAAGTGTAGTAAATATTATATCCTTATATGTTATTTTTTAAGAGTTTTGTTTGTAGGCATTAATATATATTTTGAAATTTTGATGCCTTAATAATTAAAAATAATAATAAAATTATTACTAATTATAAATTAATTAGTTTATATATTTATTCTTTATATTGACAAATTTAAAATTATATATATATATATATATATATATATATATATATATATATATTTGTTTTATTTCTATTTTTTATATTTCTTTGTTTTAATTATGTTGGCTATATTTTTTAATTGTATAGCTTTAGTTTTTTTTAAATAGATAACACCCCTGTTTTGGTTTTTATGTACATGGTCATAACATGAGGCTTTATGGCCTGCTGTCATTGTCGAACACCTCTTAACATAATTATTTCCGAGTTAAGTATTATAGTTTCTTTAGGTAGTTTGACCTCACAATAAACATAAAAAGGGTGTGAACTTTACAAATATCGTTGAGTGACAAAAACCTTTTTTATTTTCTTTTTGTTTATGCAGAATAGGCATGTTTCTATGTTTAATGCTCCACCAGTATACACAGAGGCTAAAATCATGATTTTCTCTAACAAAAGAAAGCAAAGTCAGCATAAGTTTCACTTTAAAGGCAACACTCTTGAAGATGTTAAAGAGTACTAATATCTCAGTTTTGAATTCAACAAGTTAATTTGGGAGGGCTGCAGAAAAAAAAAATCAGGTGGATGGAAAGTGTTGTATGCTCTTCAAAATAGGTGCAGAGAGGCTGAACTTTGGGATTGGAAAACTATCCAAATTCTTTTCGGGCTTCTAGTGCTCCCAGATGTGCTCTATGGATGTAAATTGTGGGCTAGCAGCACTTCTATTTCAAAGTGGAAACAAATTGAGAGAATTCAAAAGCGTTTGATCACAAGCAAGTTCAAGATTAAAAGTTCAGTTAACTATGATATTTTGTTGAGTGAAGTGGGGGCAGGCCCTATTGAAGCAATTGCTATGATGTGTCTCATACATAGATTATTTGAAAAGAATTGAAAACATGGAAACAAATAGAAGGCCAAACATTGTTTTCAGTGATAGTTTGAGCAAAAGAATGAAGACTTGGATGAGACAAAACAGCAAATGGATGAGTAAATGGAATATATATTTAATTGCTTGCCCAATAGGCAACAAAGAGATAAAAGCGTTTGTTTTAGATAAATTAGCAAGCACACTTGAGGTAAAGTGCTTGGGAGAAAAAATAAATACTATATTGAGGAGTTCAATCCCACTTGTGATCTTTTTCAAAAAGCGTACATACATGCGTGTATCCCATGGAGAGCCAAAATTCTTACCGCTCAATTAAGACCTAACTCTCAACAACTTCGATGTGAAACTGGGTGGCAGAAACGGCTGAAAGAAACTTGGGAAGAAAGAGTGTGTTGTCTTTGCACTTCTAGTGCAGTTGAATCTAAAAGACACTTCATCTTGGACTATGATGGTTACAGCGCCATCAAGAGAAATAATGTTAATGTCTTGACAGCTGGTTTGTGGGATAGTCTTTTCAGCGAGGCTGTCAAAAAATCGGGGGAGCTCATCATTGTGCATAGAAAAGGAACGATGGAACTGCTTAAGACAAAGATTGCTAGGCTGACTGTCCCATAGGCTATTAAATGTTTAGCCTTGTGGACATTAAAAGTTCTTCACAAAGGCAAACATCATGTTATTAGAAGAAATTACACAAAAATAGAAGTGAGAATTCTACTGTATTTAATTTGTACACTCAAGATGAATAATGTAAGAAAGACTTTTTTTCATAGCCTTAGCACCTCAACCTAGTAATCACATCTAGCAAAAGAATGAAAAATATAGATAAGATTCGCCTTTTTAGTTTATCAATTTAGAAATAATATTTTATACATTATAGAAAACACAATCTTATAAACATATAAATTAACATAAGGCTCTATGATGAATGGTTCATGAGCCACAACACTTGTTGAAAGTTTTTGAAATGAGTTAGCAAGCTAAGTGGGCTTGACCTCTAGTGAAAATCCATGGTTAAGCATACTTGAGTCAGAATAGCACTAGGATGGATGACCAGTTGAGAAGTCCCAATGCTTCACTCCTATGACCATCACCTAGATGCAATGAGTGTTAAGTAGACCATTGATTCTCATAAGAAATAGGTTTATGCAAACCGCTACTCATGAAATATAGTGTTGAACAGGCTGAATAACTGAGAGGGGGAATGAATCAGTTATTCAGAAACACTTTCTAAAATTTTTACTATGCCGGTAATTTAACAAACCATACAAATGATAATCATTGTTATATCAATATTAACTTTTGTTCTACTGGTAACCACATTAAGCAATCATATCAAATGTAAACATGAAAGAACAGAAACGCCAACACAAGGTACACTAGAATTTACATGGAAACCCAAACTGGGAAAAACCACAAAGAAACTAATTCTCATGAAATGAAACACCGGTTAAGGTGATTTTTACAAAGGTTCACTACCGATTTGTTCACAGTCGGTCGAGCTCACTGCCCTTACACAAAAAGATATTTTATAGACAAAATATGAACTAATGAGATTGCATCTGAAAATGCATGAAACAATTCAACAATTAAGCTCAGTTACCACATTCAATAGTAGATCCTGTTGTCGATCTTCTCTCTATATACCACTGTCTAATCCACTCCAAATCTGTATGCAAATGCCCTTCTTGATCTCTCAATAATTTGCTTCATCTTGCATACATCACTGTCAAGAAATCGCTGAAAATCTCCTTTTACAGCTCGCTTATCTTCTTCCACATCACATTCTCATGCCACACTCATACCTCAGATACAAAAGGTTTTTTTTTATTTATATAGATATCCGATCATACATGTTGGCTACACCAAACATGTGTCGGCCTCAAACCAAAAAAGGATATTACAATTACATTTAATGCACTACCATCGATCCTAAATCCGGGACACACTTTACAACACGCTACACCAAGACCCAAATATAGGTCGTACTTAAGATGTTTACAATGTTCATTACATTTACCGAAACTGTTGGAACACCACAACCAAGACCATATCTTGATCATCAAAACTTCTGAACCCACCGATAGATGAAACTAGATAGAACATGTTCAGAATACGATACCAAAAGCTAACTGAGATACAACAAGATAGTCCCGATATCAGAAACACCTAGAAGAACGTTGTAGGCATAGCAATCAACAGTAACCGACAGAAGACACCATACACCACTGATTACTGAAAGCACACGAAAGCACACAAGTGTACCAAAACATGTAATCCATCAGTAGAGCCAAGTACACTTGCCATAGAGCACCAAAACTGCATGTATAAAACTTGTTCTGCATATAACAGAAACCACTGATCACAACTGTCTAACCGATACCGAAATCGATACCGCCAACAACCAACCGATACCGCTAGGTAGTCGATATGAAGGTTTTGACATCAATGACAACAATGCCAGCAACAACTGAATCAAACAATCTCCCTATTTGGCATTGATGACAAAACAACAAGAAAATAGATCGTCCAAAAACTCCAAAATCTTCAAAACCAAAAACTCCCCCTGAGTAGATACTTCATTACTGTTTTTGACTTCTACTTTCTCTCCTCCCTTTTGCCATGATGGCAAAGGGCCAAACACTTCAACAAAGAAACTTCAAAGAAATACAACAAATTTAGCTGCAAAAACTTTCTTATACCTTTCCTTTAAAATCGGAAGCTCTTTCTTCCACTTAGCACCCATCCGGACACAAACTATCATGTTCCACCAGCAAATCAAAAGATGAAATCCAATCCAGAGACTGAATTCGTCGCTCATAATCATCTTCTTCATAAAGAATATCAGAAACATGCTCCAATCGGACCTCAATCATGTCCTTCACCAGCAAAATGTTTTCATCAAGTCTTCTCTCTACCTCTGTAACAACAATTTTGCCTATAGCTCACCAACCCTGATCCTCTATTCTCCATCCTTGTCCTTGAAGACATCATATGTTTTTCCCAACTCATTCAATTCCTTCTCAATCACTTCACTTCTTCCTCTGAAATTGTCTACAACTATTTTTGCAATTTCCTTCACACAGTCTTTTGTTTCACCGATGACTCTAGTAAGTTTCTCTTCGCATCCATACATTTCTTTTCAATAGATTTCTTGAACTTCCTCTGTTCTCCATCCTTGTCCTTGAAGGCATCATATGTTTTTCCCTACTGATTCAATTCCTTCTCAATCACTTCACTTCTTCCTCTGAAATTGTCTACAGCAGCACACAACCGAAGACAATACCTATATATTTCTGCAATTTCCTTCACACAGTCTTTTGTTTCACCGATGACTCTAGTAAGTTTCTACTTCGCATCTGTACATTTCTTTTCAATAGATTTATAGAACTTCTTGTGACCATCTCCACTCTGCAATAATCTCTCAATATTACTGACGAAATCAACCAGTAACATACCCAACATACTGGAAACAATAATCTTCTTACTGAACAAGTGATCAGTCAATACATGTCACCAATTTTGTCAAATGCCTCAACTTTGAGTAACGACTGAACCATATCAGAATCCACAGAGCCGGATTCTGACGGAGAACTCACATTTACCTCTTCTTTTTCCTTCTCCTTTCCTTCTTTCTTTTCTTCGGACTCTTCTTCTTCAACCTTATCCTTCTCTTCTTCACTCTTTGAAATAGTAACAATTTGTTTTCCTTTCTTATTCAACTTTCTCTAATTCGGTTTTGAAGGGGAACCACCGATAGCAACATCTAGCATCTTCTGACCAAAGGAGGAACCTTCCTCACCATGACTCACTGCCTCTGCACCATAAACAAATAAACTGGAACAAACATTCCTCTGCAAAGATATGAAATATACCTTACACACATCTGCACAATTCTCCAATGACCCCAAATACCTGAAAATTTGCTTACCGACAGGGATGTCGGTCCTCCATTCCAAATTCTCTTCACCAGGTAATGATTTCATTAAATTAAATGCTAACCACATCACCAAAGAACCAAATCTAAATGCATAACCTTCCTCTACAGCCATCTTCACATTCTCAAGAAAATTGTCCAACAACATACTACAAAGATTAAACTGAACATTCTCTAACCATCTTGTGAGCAATATAAACAACCACAGCCGAAGTGGCACCACAATGGTTCCGAAATTGAATTTTATATGAAATGCCATAGGTGACATACCTCACCATTTGATCAACAAGGGTATTTATCTAGAATGCACGCTAATCACGACCAATAGTGGTCAATTTCTTCACCTCTTCATAGCTAATTGATTTCTTTCCCGGGGCATCTCCAATGCTACACAACCTTGTAATATCTTCAATTACTTTCTCTCGCCTGATAGGATTTGTCAAACATAAGGTTTCCATCTTGAAACCGACTCAACAAGAACATAATGAACTCCTTGTCGTCACACCAAGGGAATTCTCCCCATATATCCAAGCCAAAATTCCGTACTTTGTAATTCTTCTGCGGATAAACTACTCCATCTGTCTAATTCTTCCATGATCAAATTCCTCAATTTTAGCCTTCTTCAACATCTTTGATATGACCCCACTAGTATCACGAACTACCAACTGGGATTCCATGATCGCACTTCACAAATTCTTCTTCGACCTTATGCTCTGCAAAATACTTCATATTTTTCTCTTTGCAACAGTGCCAAAATGATTTCCAAATTTTGCCTTTAAAGCCACAAACCATCATAATTGAATTTCCTACTGAAAATTAATTATTGCTAACATAATCCAGCCCAATTGTACTGCGCACATCAATCATTCAATCATTAATTGCAGTTAATATTTGTCCAAACATCATATCAGGGACAAGCTAGTTGCAACCGGTAACTCTTCGGAGTAGGGGAGGTGACTAATATAGCATTTTAATACTCCCCCTAAGCCAAAGCATTAGGCTCAATTGTCGGTAGAGGTAGTACCAGGGTCCAGTACCACAAGGCTCTCTACATTAGCAACATCCTTCTTCCATGTCATACTAGCCTTTTGAGATCCACTTGAAACCGAAACATTATAACCATCTCCAGCATTTACCGAAGCACCACTAGATCTGCATCTGTTAGCATAATGACCAATCTTACCATATTTGAAACAATTAACATTCCTCTGTCCTGATCTCACTGGATGAACCCTAGATCTGCATTGATTAGCCTTGTGACCATAGTTGTGACATACATAGCAATTCCCATGAAAGATATTATTCATTGCACTCTTCTTATCCTGATTTGAAACTTGACTTTTGCACTGACTTGCTTTATGACCAAACTTATGACAATTAAAGCATTGAATCTTCTAATCTTTCTTCATCTTACAATCAACTGCCTTATGACCAAAATTCTTGCAAATATGACAACAGCCATTAAAAGATAAGTACCTTTGAGCATTCGGTTGTCTTACCAGAGGCCTTCTTGTAGATGTGTTCTAATTCTTGACCTTGCTTGTCACTTCAACTTTTGCTTCATCTTCAATCATCTTCTCTTTGCCTTTGTCCTTCTGAACATTCACCGGTAAACCCTAATCCTTCTTTATCTTTGTGACTCTTCTGCAGGGCTAATAACTAATCCAGAATAGTACTGCTCTCACACACTCTAGCTTCATATCTCAGCTTCTTTAATTCCTAATCCAGACTCTCATTTTCTTTTTTCTTCATCTTGATGATATTCTTTAGATTCTCTTTAGATTTCTTCCATTCCTCCATACTCTAATAAAAAGTGTTCTTCAAATCCTCTTCAGTCTGCTTCCAATCTTCTAGCTTCTATTTAAGTTCTTTGGTCCTCGTCCATCCTACTTTTAATGTTTTCAATCCATCTTTCATAAATTCCTCAAAATTCTTCTTGTCATTCAGCATCTTCTCCAGATCTGTTGCCTTTTCTTTTGCTTCCTTTACTTCCTGTTCCAGGTCTAATATCTTTCCTTTTGATTCCTTCAATTCCTGACTGATTTCCTTATGCCTTTCTTTAAACTTCTGGATCTAAATCCTCAGCTTACCGATGCATCCATTCGCTTCAGATTTTCTTTCAACTCCTCATTTTTTTATTCAATACTCTCAATGTCGCTCAACATGATCTGCCAATCCTCATCAGAATAGTAACCTCCTTCCATCTATTCAAACAACCAAGATCTCCCTCAAGCGGTTAAGCTCTATCTACAAGGGACCAAGAAGCTCTGATACCAATTGTTGAACAGGCTGAATATCTGAGAGGGGGGTGAATCAGTTATTCAGAAACACTTTCTAAAACTTTTATTGTGCCGGTAAATTCACAAACCATACAAATGATAATCACAATTATATCAATATTAACTTCTGTTCTACAGGTAACCACATTAAGCAATCGTATCAAATGTAAACATGAAAGAACGGAAACACCAACACAAGGAACACCAAAATTTTTGTGGAAACCCAAACTGGAAAAAACCACAGAGAAACTAATTCTCATGAGATGAAACACCAATTAAGGTTACACCAGTTAAGGTGATTTTTACACAAGCTCACTGTCGATCGGGCTCACTTCCCTTACACAAAAAGATATTTTATAGACAAAATATGAACTGATAAGATTGCAATTGAATATGCATGAAATAGTTCAACAATTAAGCTCAGTTACCACATTCAACAGTAGATCCAATTGTTGATCTTCTCTCTATATACCACTATCTGATCCACTGCAAATCTGTATGCAAATGCCCTTCTTTATCTCTTAATAATCTGCTTCAGCTTGCATACATCACCATCAAGAACTCACTGAAAAACTCCTTTTACAGCTCGCTTATCCTCTTCCACGTCACTTTCTCATGCCACACTCATACCTTGGAGACAAAAGGTTTTTCTTTATTTATATAGATATCCGATCATACATGTCGGCCACACCAAATGTGTGTCGGCCTCAAACCAAAAAAGGATCTTACAATTACATTTAATGCACTACCACCGATCCTAAATCTAGGACGCACTTTACAACACGCTACACCAGGACCCAAATATAGGTCGCACTTAAGATGTTTACAATGTCCATTACATTTACCGAAACTGTGGAAACACCACAACCAAGACCATGTCTTGATCATCAAAACTTCTGAACCCACCGATAGATGAAACTAGATAGAACACATTCAGAATACGATACCAAAAGCTAACTGAAGAACTGCAAGATAGTCCAGATATCAGAAACACCTAGAAGAACGTTGTAGGCATAGCAGTCAACAATAACCGACAGAAGACACCATACACCACTGATTATCGAAAGCACACAAGTGCATTAAAATATGTAATCCATCAGTAGAACCAAGTACACCTGCTATAGAGCACCAAAACTGCATGTATAAAACTTGTTTTGCATATAACGGAAACCACTGATCACAACTGTCCAACCGATACCACCAACAACCAGCCGATACCGCCAGGTAGTTGGTATGAAGGTTTTGACATCAATGACAACAATGCCAACAAAAATTGAATCAAACATATAGATCAATGAGTTTAACTCAAAAACAATGTAGTTGAATCCTAACATTAATTTCATAAATTGACACACTGCAAAAAGACCTCCTACTTGTTTCACTTGACTGTTTAATAATAATAATTAAAAGGAAAAACACCCGCTAATGGGCAGACTAGGGTTCATCATGTTCATTGTGATAGATCTAAGGTGAAGTAGGAATGCTCAGATACAAGGTGGGTTAAGATCAATTTTGATGAACCCTCAAAAAGGAACCCGGGGCCATCGGGTTCTGGATGTGTTGCTTGGGTTGCAAAAGGCAATATATTAGCTATGGAAGCCCAGAAGTTAGAGGATGACACCAATAATGAAGCAGAAGTGAAGACAACATTAGTGGATATGGATTTAGCGAATAAAATTGATGTTGATCAGCTTCATCTTTAAGGAGACTTGCAGATAATTGTGAACAGGATTGCGAATGGTAATGTGCACTCATGGAAGCTCGATAAGAGTATACATATCATTCGAATGAAGTTGGGAATTTTAAAAATTTTGAAGTTTTACATACACTTAGAAAGGGTAATAAAGTTATTGATACCCTCTCTAGAGCAACAGTCTCCCTTTGCACCAACTTTGGCAGTGTTTTGTTTAAAGATTTGAGAAATGTTGGTGTGACATCCAAATGATGGTGACATCTGCTAGTGGTCAAGGGGAGGACGTCTCATTTATTAGGCTCGCGTTTCAGGGTGGCTGCCATGTGTGTGAGCAAAAAATTGATTTGCATTGGCATTTCAGAAGACATTCCTTCATCTTTTGATTTGGAGTAGAGAACTGAACTCAATGGAAGCAAATTTCAGTCTAAAAGCCACCAAGCAGAAAATGTTATTTTGGGGGAGGTAACAGAGGATAGATTGAGGAATATCTTCGCAACAGACAATCCTTTCTTCCTTATGCTTGTTCATTCTTTGGTTGGGGATGATTTCATGCTAGCAAAAAATAAGTATTGCACAAATACTGATGTTGCATCCATGTTTTGTGCCTGGTGTTTGGAGTTGGATGAGAAAGAAGTGAGTGTGATGCTTCGGTGTGTTCGGCCTGAGTGGCACTGAGGCTTGGATGTCGTGCTTGCAATTGCTAAACCAGGGTGAGGTTTTGTTTCAAATGTGGGTGACTTGATGTATGTGCCTGGCTCTCCACCTTCTGTGCAACCCTTCATTCTAGGGCATGCATTGGAGGACAAAGCCTCTTACAGAGGTGAAGCGGTGCAAACCTAAGGCTTCATAAAATACTATGTGCAGGATTTGAAGGTGGCTCTGGCGTCAAGTGTCCCAAAGGAGAAGATGGAGAAGCAGAAATTGAAGTTTCAAAGCGTTGATTACTGGAGGGGAGACTCTCAGAATGCAGCGAAGGGTCGTGGTCCACGAAGAAGAGGTAGAGTAGGACATCACAGAGGACGTGCTTGAGTGGTGCCCTTGTTTTCCTCACTTGTTTTTTGATGATTTTGTATCTTCTCCATACTTTTTTGGATGAATTTGTATATACACATCTCAATGCCGATTGATGTAATTCTCTGTTGGGTCGACGTGATGCAAGCCATCATATATAGGATGTTTTGTGGGGGCTTTTTTTGCATATCTAGCCAATTGGGTATTTTTTGCTGATTGGACATGATGAATCATTTTGACACTGTTATTTTGTAATCGCTTTTATATTATAATAATAAATAATTATTTTACTGACCAAAAAGAAAATAATTAAAAGAAATAAAAACTATACATATAATATCAGGATTTAATGTAAAGTTGTTTCTCTGAGTTTCAAGGATGGCAGAAAAAACTAATTTTGGGGATGGCAAGGGACAGTGGCTATAATAATACATCAAAATCAATATTTGAGTATTAACATAAAGTAAATCTTAAAATAACTTAAGTGAACTGGAGACAACTTAAATCTTATGGAACAAATATAGAACGCTAATACATAATAGCAATCCCTTGATCCAATATAGAAATATGATTATTCACTTCATCAATTCATGAATACAAGAACAAACAACAAACTAAAAAGATACAACTCAAAGCAGAGAATGAAAAAGCATGGCTGAATTGAGCAACAAGCTCAATGATGGGCTTCAAAGGTGCAGGAGCACATGGGCGAACAAGCGATTAGCACCACCCAACATAGTTTCAGTTTTGGTTTGCTTTTCTCTATTTTGTTTTGGTTGTTTGCATCTCTCTGATACACACGAGCTGAAGGCCCAAGATCAAAAATCAAGACATTCTTCTCACCAAAAGAGGTAGCCTTCTTGTCAAGCACATAAGCAATCGCAGCAGCAGTTGGTTCGTTGATGATTCTCATCACATTTAACCCACCAATGACACCAGCATCCTTTGTCGTCTACCTGCACCCGAACGAAAGCTTTGAAACAGAGTATGGTGAATGTGCTTCATAGCCATAAGCTCTTAAACAACTTGTCCCAATCCCTAGAATTGCCTATTAAATTGTTGAAGTTATTTGTGTTTGCAGATTTGAAGAGTATTTATGTAAATTGTTGTTTGGAGGTGATGAAATTTCAATTGTTTGGAATTAGTAAGAAATGTATGATTATTTACCTTCTAACTACTTGTCTCTTTATTCACATGGTCTAATGTGGGGTCCCTTTATAGAGAGAAAAGAGCTATTTACTTTATGAATAATCAGATACTCCATAGCCCCATGAACACTCATGGATTTCATGACCCTCAAAAACAAGATGCACCCTGGTGCAGAGCATTCACATTTTTTTTCAAAGAAACCATTGAATATGCTAACCCACGTGCCTCTTCCTCAATACATATCACCACAAAAATCCTTTGGTATAAATCTGCATTAAAGTCACCTCGCCAGAGATGTAGAAACACCATGGGGAATAAATTCATCTTCTGCACCATGGAGTGCATCCTATATTTCAACTGGAGGTTCTCACTTACCAGGGACAAATATTAAATAAGAATTGCTTGTTTTTGTTTTGGTTGGGTTTTCATCATGGATATTAATGGCACCAAATGCAGAAGTAAATCAATGTCAAAAGGATGATTATTCACCAATCAACGAAGGAGCTTATGTCCTAGGCTACGAGATGAACCTTCCAAGACACCCATTCAAGGCTACATGCTTTCAAAACACAATGTCACTTGTCCAAAATGGCATTCAATTGGATTATTTTTGTCAATTCTTGAAAGTGTAGCTAGGTTTGAAATCTACCCAAAATATTTGTGAGCTTTGTAATCATTTCTTGTAGCCATTCAGCCAGATCTTATTTGCTTGGGAACTGCCACTGTTATGCAACCAAAGGAATGGAAGAGTTTGGAAAAATTTATAAATGGGATCACAAGTTATTGTAAACACAAGAGTCTGCATATAGCCAATCTTAGAGTTTATTGCAGTAGACAAATAAAGAGAATGAAGTGTAAGAATTTGATAATGCATAGCTTCAACATTCTACAAGGGATTTCATGAGCTAACTCCCCTGCAAGATAACAGAAATTTAAATTGATGATAAAGACCTTGCCGTCATCACAGAGTGACCATAGCCAAGCAAAATCTCCACATTCAACAAGCTTAGTAGGTTAGGATTATGGCTCAACAATCATTTAATTATCTCCCACCATCTTCTTTTTCTACTTCTATAATTAGTCTCCTGCCTTTGCTCCCTGGAACTCTGCATCCTACCTAAATTCTCTCTGCCTCTGAGATTCATAATATGACCCATGAAAGGGACCCACTTAATATTCATCCCTCATTTCATCTCTTACAAATTCTAAATTTTCATGCTGTTATTAAAAATACAAATATGCAAAAATGTTTTCAGTCTGCTTTAGTTTCCATTCCTAACATGTTTTCTACTGTATCCATTAAGCTCCATACATTTTCCCTCCATAAACCCACTCTAAAGGAGCCACATATTCTAAAATGGCATGCATAGATTTGCAGAAGAAACTGCTTTCGTTGAATTCCTGACATCAATCACTGGAACCATTTACAATATGCCCAAAAAGAGAGTTAAAAGGGGTGTAAATCTCCATTTTGCATATAAACGTGTTGCACTCATGGTAAACTACACCCAGCGACAAAAAGACTGCACTCAAGCTCTGCAGGAATTAAACACAAATAATAAATAAAAAGAAAAGCCAATCTGAGCCTATATTTTTTGAAATGGACAATATAGAGGATATCTCGGCACATTAGCTGACCAGCCAGCTGAGATTCTTTTGCTTTTTAGTTCCAATGGTGATATGAGCAAATATTTAATATTTATTGAAATCAAGAAATTTGGGCTAATGTTTATGAAATTGAACTAAAAAGGTGAAACAAATAACAAGCGACAAAAAACAAATCAGGATGATGAAAGTCTAAACTATACAACACGAGCACAAATATAACACGCTTTAGTGTACCTCACGGCACATTAGCCAAACAGGTCAACTACAATAATTTTGTTAAAATTCAGTTCTGATTTCTGAAAAAATGAAACAGACGACAGACCACGAAAACAGCTGGATGATGAAATATTGATCTACACAAATTTGTATGAGAAATAAAACACCGCTAACTGCATATCTCAGCGCATTAATCAACGTATAATTGTTTTGTTAAATACCAATTCTGACAAAAAATTGAGCAACCGCTTTAGCCCTTATAAATCTCAAAGAAAGGCTTATAAAAATCAACTAAAAATGCACATGCAAATTACATGCAACAAAAGATACGGATTGAACAAATGCAATTTAATCAAATCATGTAAGAAATATAGCCCGATTTAGTGAACATCTCCGCACCTGAGCCAAAAGGTTAGCCCAACATTTCCGTTCGGAGAAATTTTGGGACAAGGCAAATAGAAGTTGACCAAAAAAGGGAAGAGTAAGATGACAGACCTCTTGCATGATACAGCTTATTTTACTTGCAAATTTATACAAAAAACAGGGCCTTTAATGAGGTGCCTAAGTCTCGTTCGAATATATCATTGGTTTTGTCTCTCCCAAGCATAGAATTAAATCGTGTATTGCTTCGAAAACAGATAATTTTCAAAAAACGCACTCATCATACAAACCCGATCCGAAAAAATGGTGCAGGAAATGCAACATGATGAAAACTTGATCTAAGAATTTCCTGAACGAATCTCTGACGCTCCATACTAATAACAAAAACCTGATCTGCACAGAAAAAACATCAAAAACCGGGAGAAAAATCTACGTACCGATCGAGTCTCGTAAAGCTTGAATTTCTGCAGAGAAAAGCTCGTGTCCTCCAATTTATCATCACGGCCATCTGCGCGGCATTCCTCTTGCTCCAGCGACATCAATTACCTCACCTGTCAACTCCCTCAAACACTCAAGTAAGATATTCCGAATTCTTCATTCGCGGCAAAGGAAAGAGCTTACGCTGCCAAAGCACCAGAAATATACTTCGTCTTCAAACAAATCAACCGCTGAAATTCAACCAGAGCTCTGCAAGCGCCTGTGACGGCAAACAGAAAGCAGAGGAGTCGTCACGAATCACGAGAGCTAAACAGAGCACCGCTATTGTTCCGCATAAATATTATCCCTACAAATCGCCTACTCTGCGCCTGCGAATAATGCACACCACACCTTCCTTCGACCCCAAATCCAAGCCTTCTCTTTTTATTCCGCTATATTTTTGGGCTTTTTCTCGTTTTTCTGTGAGTTTTCCCAGATTTACCGCGGAAGAATTATCTTCTTGTGCGGACTCTGCGGTTCGAATAAACGCAGAGTTTTAGTTTAGTTTTGAGAGTTGAACACGAATTCCAAGTGGCCACATGCAGGAGTTGTACTAAACGACAAGTCTAATTAATTTCAGAAAAACAAATACCTAATAATAAATGCTGACACGTCGACATGCATTCCATGCTGGCGTGGCACGGGGCCCACGATGGTGACGTGTGAGGGATCGTAATGCTTTGCCTCGTTTGCCGACCAGGCGGCGTAACTCTGGCAGGCTTTCAAGTAGACTATGGAAGCTCAATGATTGAAGCCCCAAATGATGACATGGCAACTTATTTTCCTTTTCTAAGCAATTATTGAGGGATCAGCTCAAATGAACACTTTTTAGACCCTGACTTAGATGCCTTTACTAAGTCAATTAACTCTTTAACTCCTGCCCTTATCATTTTGTCCTTGCTTCAATCATGGCCCGTGCTTTATGCTTCAAGGAACATCTGATTTGGGTGTCCTCCCTTATTCATCTAGCAATCATGTGACCTAGTCTAATCAATCCTTCATGTGCCTCGAGCTTGACCTAGAAACACTTGTGCACAAGGTGATGGGATAAGGGCGAGCATACAAAACCAAACAAAAAGTGCACAAGGTGATGGGATAAGGGCGAGCATAGAAACCAAACAAAAAGTGTCACTAAGTGATAAAATAGCATCATGTGGAAGAAACTAGGCTTCCACTCATTTTATTTGTTATTCTATAAAGAAAAGTAAAATATAAATTAAATAAATTTGTCTTAAGAATGTGTTGGGACCCTTTTGTTTCTTGACATTTAATGTCACTGGTTTCTTTTAGGGGTAATGTAGGCAATTGTCGCTTTTAAGGGCCATGTAGGCAATGGTTGCTTTTAGGGGTAACGTAGGTAAAGTGGTTGTACTGGTTATCACAAAAAAGCATCATGTGAAAGAAATTGGGGTTCCACTAATTTTATTTGTAATTATAGATATAAAAGTAAAACATAAATAGAAGAAAATTGTCTTCAGAATATTTAAGAACATGTGTGTTGGACCCCTCTTGTTTCTTAAACCTCAATGTCACTCATAGCTTTTAGGGATGATGTAAGTAAAGTTGGTGTAGTGTTTATCATGAGAGATGATTACAGGAATATTCTAATAATAATTGGACTTTTCTTCCTTAGGATTAAAAAGATAATTAAGTGTAATAGATGGTAATTGTGGAAAGTTTAAATATAACTCGTGCAAAAAGTTGTAAGCCAATTTATTTATTTTCATTTAAAGTTTGAATAGAAGATCTTACAAAAGTTTGTAAGAGGAGGTTGTTTTAACTAGGGCTAGATTTTTAAAAAGAATTATTTTCCACCATTTTTTAAAGGGGAATCAAGCAACGAATCTTTTAGCCAATCAATGGGGTTGAGATTGATCATGTGACTTATTACATGTCTGGCATTGCAGTCGTGTGAAGTAATCTAGACTAGATTATTCTTCTCAAAAAGTCATTATAATCCAAAAATTATTTCTGTTGAATGTATGATTTGGTTATACTTCTCAAGGCATTTCAATTAGATTTGGTATGCATTCACATTATAACTTACTATAGTTGAGTATGGTTGATTGTAGGCAAATTTCTTAAGGTTGGTAGTGTAAAGAAGAAAATATGGATGGGGTTTAGAACAATGGAGATTTGTTCATAAAAGTGACCCTATGCACATATTATCCATCTTACATTTAATTGTAATTGATAAGGGGTGTAAATCTGGAAATGTTTGCAAAGAAAAATGGAATAAAATACATAACTCTGAAAAAGAATCTGCTAAAAACCCTGTCAAACGGTCTCAAAAACTGTTGATTTCCCCATCTATAAATCAAAACTGCGAGATCTACAAATCCCAAAAATCATTTTCTGATCTGACCCAGTTCCAATTTTGACCCTCAAGTCAATGTCAACTTTGACCTAGAATTTCCGATTCTGACCTAGGGCAGAATCGACCTCCTATTCCAACCTAGGGCAAAATTGACCTCTAAAATCTCTGATAGAAAATATGCTTCTAAATCCTAATAGTTTTCTGAAAAGGGTATCCAGATCTGCACTCCAATTCATTGTTCTGAACCTGTACCTGCAAGAAAAATGGATTTGTTTGTTGGGGGGAGGGGTTTGCCTTGGTCAAACCCCAGTTTTGGAATTAACCTTATAATATAATTGAAATTGCATAAATAAACAAAGCAAATAGAACAATTCACCTTGCTTATGTAGAAGCCCTTGTGGCAGATTCGAATACGTGGATCCACAAGTATGCATGCACCAAATGGATGTAGAATGTAGAATGTCGGATGTATGATGTCTCAAATCAATTGCTTGAAGATCTTCAACACCAATCTTGAATGGATCTTAGAATAGGAAGAGGCTTGGAGGAATGTGGATGGAAAAATCTTCAACAAGAGAGCTTCATAGAGCTTGAATCCTTGAATGGCTACCAATGGATCTCCTTGATGATTTGAATGATTGAATGTTTGAGTGCTTGAATGCTTGAGAGTAGATGATTGCTTCAATAGATTCTTGCTTCAAATCTTTCTTCTTAGCTTGCACTTAGATTTCCCCTCTTAAGACTTAGAGAAAATGAGAGGAGAAGGCTTCCTTATATACCAATGTAGGGCACAATCTTCTAGAGAGGCCTACATTGGACAATTAAATTCCCATTAGACCTATACTCCTAGAAGTGGACCTATATTAAATATAATTTAAGAGCCATCATTTCAGAACCTAAAATAGCTTACCTGGAAGCGGGAATTAACTCTTTCCAAAGCCCGACATTCAGAAACCCTGGAAACTTGAAATCTAGACCTTGGGCTTGAAAAAGGTCAATTCTGACCTAGGTCAAGGTTGAGATTGACCTTGACCAAGGTTAGGGTTGAGGTCGACCTTGACCCAGAAGGTCGAACTTGACCCTGAAGTCAAGAACTTCAAATCTGCAAATTAGGGTGCCAGATTCAAGCCTGATCCAAGTCAGAGACCCATTCAAGGCACTTGACATGACCCCAAACCACTTACTCGGAAGGCTAAACTAGTACACAATGGAAGTGCTTCCATTTTCCGACTATACATTTAGCCCCCACTTTAGCAAGAGTATGAACTCGATGCAAACTCTTGGTAAAGGAGATCATGAAGAAAAGATAATCTTATTGAAATCAAAAGGGACAAAGGAATCCTCAAGCCCCCAGGGACTTAAGTCTTTATCAACCCTAAGATCACGATAAGAGAGACATCACCAGTCAAAGAGAAAGAGAGAGAGAGGAGTGGTTAGCTCACCCAGTAAGATGTGTGTATCTCACTATAAACCACAAAAAAGGATAGAATGGCCCACCAAGCAAGCACTTGATAGTCACTCCATAAAGTTGTGCACCTTCTGGCGGCTTTGTGTATGTATGTAGTGCGTCTTCTGATGGCTTTTATGAAGTACCCATGGATCCATATCTTCATATCACCATGGAATACATTTTTAAAATGCGTATCTCTTCAGGATTTAGCAACTTATGTGCATTACCTTTCGAGGATTTAGCATATTGAATTGTAATCGAATGTGTATCTCTTCAAGATTTAGAAACTTATGTGCATTACCTTCAGAGGATTTAGCATGCTGCAAAACAAAAGGTTAGAAAAATGCATAATATTAAACAAGGAAGGTCGTATATATGCCCCCCTCCTTAAGATGGCAAAATACATACTATTTTGACATGTTAAGGAAAGAAAAGAACAAGGATAAAGCCTTCTTCAACAATAAGACAATATCCATAGACAACACCCAGTCCAAGCCAAGAAGGTCACAACTCCTATAAGGCCATGGAAGGGATGAATGCAAAGAGATATCATGCAAGAAGTGAAAAAGTAACCCTTGTGAGGGGTAGCGCACTATTCAGTTTCCAAGGTGAGAGATTTATCAACCATGGAAACCTAATGTCAAACAACGAAATAGGTTATAATCAAGAACATAGATCCTCAGTGCAAACCAAAATTTTCATGTATGATTGGATATCACATAATAGATAAATACTGCTTAACCAAGGGAAAAGTGGATCCTGGAAAGACAGAAAAGAAGGAGATGTCATCCTTTCCCCCCAAGCATAGGAACAAGGATGAAAGGGGACCTATTATATCGCTCACAACACTATGCAAGATAATAAGGATTAGGCTAACATTGTTTACATAATGTGGAGTTCCATAATAGGAACATAAATGTTATTTAAAGAAAATAGGGTTGAAAAATGACTCATTGCCACATGATATATAAATAACCTTACTATCAATGAGCTGCCTAATCTTATAATGTAAAGCTTGACATTCATTAGTAGAGTGATCATGAAATCTATGATACAAACAAAAAGGAAGAGTCTTCAAGTGTGGACTACGTTTCTTTTTGTGTTTAGGT
>MU223135.1:2010361-2029247 GCA_018584345.1 Thuja plicata | reverse complement strand
CTCTCTCTCTCTCTCTCTCTCTCTCTCTCTCTCTCTCTCTCTCTCTCTCTCTCTCTCTCTCTCTCTCTCTCTCTCTCTCTCTCTCTCTGTGTGTGTGTGTGTGTGTGTGTGTGTGTGTGTGTGTGTTATGGATTAATGAATGGATAATCTAGAAATGAATGAATATCTATGTGTTGGTCATGCCTTTGAATACCAAGTCCATGTAGCTTAGTATGGATCGACATTTGAAGAAGTCTACTAATCAATTGGTCACAGCTCGAATGGATCAAGCCGGATGATTACTATTAATGTGGAATCAATCTAGGAGATAGTGGAAGCTATATCTACTCTTTATGTTGTTGAACAAGTCTATTGTTCCTCATTTTGTGGATAGTTTCCTCATCCTTTCTACTACTCCAATAATTATGATCCACCTATTCTTTTGGCATTGATATTTTAGTGGTTAGTTAGTTAGTGAGTTTTCTATTATAAATAAGAAGTTTCACTTCTTCGGAAGCTAGATCAGATAGATACATTAGAATTTCATGTATAAGTATTTCTAGTTTTCAATATAGTTCAATTTTTTAGTGGTGCTTATCCAAATTCTTATAATAATAAGTGACAATGCCAGTATAATCCTAATCTTGGAGGTTTTCAACCTCAACCTTGGAACAATCCCCAAAGCTCCTGGCCAAATTACCAAAACCCTGCACCTAAATGGAAGCTTCCTCCAGGAAACTGGAAGCAA
Organism: Thuja plicata; assembly: GCA_018584345.1. Taxonomy (NCBI): domain Eukaryota; kingdom Viridiplantae; phylum Streptophyta; class Pinopsida; order Cupressales; family Cupressaceae; genus Thuja; species Thuja plicata. Next base: position 2,028,520 of record MU223135.1, on the reverse strand, counting down.
CTTCAAGGAAGCTGGCATTAACCTCAAGGCTCATGGAAACCACCTCAAGGTAATTTGTAGCAAGCCCCAAAATGGAGAGGAGGTCGACAATGGAAAAATAAACCCATTGATTACCTTCAAACACCTCAATATCATGCATTAATGCAACCTCCTGCAACCGCTAACAATCCCAAACCTACTCAGTTACCTGCTCAACCTGTTCCTAATCCAAACAACAAGCCACAACAACAAAACAAACTTATTTATTCTACAGACCCTACAAATCAATATCCTTCAAATCAGTACCCTACATATGCTATGGATGTAAGTGATATTCACTTAAGGTCTAGGAAAATTTTTCCAACTCTAGCTCCATCGGTTATAACTGAAATGCCTACTAATGACTTAGAACCAGCAAATGTTCCCTTCCATATTCAGCCAACTTTGGTAAAGGAATAAAAAATTCCAAAGAATTCCAATGCCACTTCATTCCCACAAAGTCTATAAATTGAGGACACCAAACTAGCTGAGGATGTCACTTTTGATATCCTAGATCAGTTGAAGCATGATTGTGTTAAAATACCCCTCTTTAAAGCTATAAAAATGTTCCAATTTATGGAAAAGCTATTAAAGATGAATGTTTAAAGAAACCAGGAAGAAAGAAGAAAGACCCCCAAATAGTGCATGATCTTGGTTAGTTAGTAGACATTATGCTTGGTAAAGTGACAATGCCTAAATATTTTTTATCCTAGTAGTCCTGAAGTTGGAGTCAATATTAATGGTGTCCAAGTAAAAAAACATTTAGTAGACTTAGGGGAAGCCATTAATGTCATGAAAAAAGATACCATGAAGCATCTTCAAATCACCAATCTAAGGTCTACACCTACTATCCTACAACTAGCTGATAGCTCCACTGTCAAACCTGATGGAAAGGTAGAGGACCTAGTTGTTACCTTAGACTCTTGGGAGTATCCATCTAAATTCATGATACTTTCTCCTAAAGCCACATTGGGTGGATATCATATTATTATAGGAAGTTCTTGATTAGCTACAACTGATGCATACATAGGATGTCGGTCATGAGACGTGACTATTTCATATGATCTAACTACAAAGAATTTTTCCCTTTATCCTCCTACACAGCCCCAACCTGAGATAGTAAAGTCAGTATGGCCAGACCTAGGTGAATAAATCGGGGAAGTTAATTTAGTTGTACAAGTTATGATGCTAAATAGAGATCCTTTCCTGCAGCTACAGGATGGGATGAGATACTTAAAAACATTATGCATATAACCATTATGGAATGAGTCAGAAACCTTTTGGTTGTTCATCAAATCAAGAGTGCTCATTACAATTCATCCTCCTTGTTTCTGGTTCATCAAAATTTCCTATAAGCAAGGACATTATTCACAAATTACTACCAAATGAAGTTTGAATTCCATATCTTACTGAAACATCCATGGTAGACTTAACAAACCAGGTAGAAGTCTCATCAGGATGGTTCCTAAATATCAACAACAAACTCGTCAAGAGAAGCAACTGTGATTATTAAAACTACTTCAAAGGCACAAGAAATCTTTTTCTTGGGATTATAATGACATGAAGGGACTAGAACCTAAGCTATGCAGTCATAGAATCTATATCAAATAAGATATTATGCCAGTTAGACAAGCCCAAAGGAGAGTTAATATTTCACTAAGACAAGTAGTTAAGGGGGAATTGCAAAATTATTAGATGTTGGCTTCATATATCCTATATCTGAAAGCCAATGGGTATCAACACTTTTTATAGTTCCAAAGAATGGTGGAAAATTGAGGGTATGTTTTTATTATACAAAATTCAATACAAAAACCAAGAAAGATCATTTTCCCCTTCTATTCATAGATCAAGTTTTAGACTCTCTGACAGGAAAGCAATATTTTTCATTTTTGGATGGATTTAGTGATTACAACCAAATAAGGATTGAACCTGAAGATCAGGAGAAAACCACCTTTACCTATCCATGGGAAACTTATGCTTATTATATTCTTCCTTTTGTCTTGTGTAATGCTCCAATAACCTTCCAAAGAGAAGTCATTAGTATCTTCTCAGATATTTCACATGATTGCATGGCGATATACATGGATGCCTTTACCACCTATGTCACTACATTTGAGGAGGCCTTGATCAATTTAGAAAAAGTGTTGTAGAGATGTGAGGATCAAAGACTATTCTTGAATAGTGAGAAGTGTTTCATGATGATGTAAGAAGGATTAGTACTAGGGTACTACATCTCACAAGTTGGTATCTAGGTTGATCCTGCAAAAATTGAAGTTATTCTTAATCTTCCTTTTCCTACAAAGAAAAAACATGTTAGAGTCTTCTTAGGTCATCAAGGGTATTATAGAAGGTTTATAAAATACTATAGTAAGATGGAAAGACCTCTATATACTCTATTGACCAAGGATTCAGAGTTTGATTGGAAAAATATATATGAAGAAGTCTTCCTGTAGTTAAAGTCAGTCCTCACCCAAGCACTAGTCCTTAGGGGAACTAATTAGTCATTGTTGTTTCACATCTATGCATATGCATTAGACCAAATCGATGGTACAGCCTTGGGCCAAAAAGAAGGTATAATAGAACATGAAATCTATTTTATCAGTAAAAATTTCAAGGAGTAGAACTGAACTACATAGTCATAGAAAAGAAACTTTTAGCACTCATATATGCACTTAATAAGTTTAGACACTACATCACTGGGTATCAGATATCTGTAGACATAGATCATGCAGCAATTGAATATTTAGTGAATAAACCTGCAATCACATGTAGGTTGGCAAGATTGCTATTATTGATTCAAGATTTTTATATCACCATAATTCATAAACCAGGAAGAGCTAATGCAGTGGAAGACTTTCTTTCAAGATTGAAAGTGCAAGAAGATTTTGAGATTATAAATGATAGTTTTCAAGATGAGCATTTGTTTTCTATAGTTGTTAACGCACCTTAGTATGCATACCTTGCTAACTATTTAGAAGCTAACAAAATTCCTCCAAAATTTTCACCAAAGGAGAAGAGATTGGTGATTGAGAAAATTTTTAACTTTTCTTGGATAACTGACTTCTTATTTTACACAAGCCCAGATCATGTCATGAGAATATGTGTATGAGAAGATGAAACTTATGACATTTTTCATGCATGCCATGATAAGCCTTGTGGATGTCATTTTGCATCTAAGTGAACAACCATGAAAATATTTACTACAAGATATTATTGGCCTTCTTTACACAAGGATTTGGCTCAATACACCAATAAGTGTGATAGGTGCCAAAGGATGGGGAGGCCTACCAATTCAAATGAGTTGCAACTATACCCTCAAGTAGTTGTACCACCATTTCATAATGGGGATTAGATTTTTTTGGTCCCATTGACTCTCCATCTAATGGTAAGTCCTATATTCTAGTGTGTACTAAATATGTCACCAAATGGGTTGAAGACAAACCAATGAAGCGTGCAAGAGATAATAAAGCTGCATAATTATTGTATGATGAGATCTTTACTAGGTATGGGATGCCTAGAGAAATTGTAATAGATCAGGGGATGCAATTCACATCAAACTTGATAACAACACTAGTGGAAGAATACAACATTAGGCATAGGAAACCAAATGCCCATCATCCATAGAAAAATGGACAAGTAGAGATAACTAACAGGGAGAGTGAATCCATCTTGACCAAAATAGTAGAGGTTCATAGAAAGGATTGGGAAAATAAGCTCCAAGAAGCAATTCGGGCCTATAGAACTACATGGAAGACCGCAACAAGCTTTACACCATTTGAAATGCTTTATGGAAAGGAAGTTGTCATGCCCATTGAATTTGAGATAAGACTCTCAGAACTGCATTACATCTTAACATGGATTTTTTTTTAGCGCAATATGATAGGGTCATGCAGCTTAATGCCTTAGATGAAATCAGAAAGTCAACCCTACAATAAAAGGAGTTAGTGCAAAACTAAAGAAAAATGGGCAAGTTGTAGACTAGATGGTTAGGGCCATATGAGATAATTGAAGTCTTCAATAATGGTATAGTGCAATTGTCAACTATTTATCTTGTAAAGTTCAAACTACTAGTGAATAGCCATCGACTCATATTATATCACAAACCTACCACCAAGGAGGAGTTCATGTAGTAATTCAAATAATTTGAAGACTCTGAGGTTCTTGTAGTAGAAGTTGAAAGATCATCTTGCATCACGTCTTTAACTTTTTTCAAAATGCATGCAATCATAATAAATACTTCCATGTTTGATGGACATACTTCTTCTTCATATAAACAACCATCATCATTCCATGCCACTTATCTGCCAACTCCAATCCAAACTCCACTTCACTAATTTATTCCATTGTACTTTTTGACAAGATGACAAAAACATGACTATTGCAAGGCATGCACAATGTTAATCTGCATTAATTATTCACATCACATCCCAAAAGGTAGGAATTTATGTTTTTTTATTACTATATCTATTTATTATAATGTAGTTTAAATCAATATATGTATATTTTTCATATTTCGCGTCCAACATGTCCTCTTTTGTTCACATGTGTGGACACATATACAAAATTTAGTGGGGAGCAAGGGAATGTCTTAGACATGGCATCTTCATGTCACGTTTGTCTTAAACTATAATTTTGAATCATGAGTTAAGTTATCATTAACCCTGCAACTTTCAAAACATTGAACGATCTTGATGTGACATATGAGGCATTAGAAATATATTCCAATTTTTTTATGAGTACTTCCTAATTAATTTCTCTTGTTGCCAAAAAAATCTATAACTAATACCTTCATGAGAAATATTTCCATAACTTACCAAAATTATAGAGCCTAAATTTAGAAATAGCAGAGGGTTTTGTGAGTTTGCGAGTAGTAGAGGGTTCATGGTTAAGAAGAACTTGGCTGCAGAAGGAAGTAAGGGTTGATTGAGCTACCAATTGCAAAGGTTTTGAATTACGAAAACTTGGCCTTCCAGTTCTTGGGAGATTTTGAGAAGGGTTTGTTGCCTTTTGTTGAAACTTGAGTAGAATTCTGGTATACAACATGGGTGGACCACCTATTATGCATGAACCTACAGTGCAGACAATGTTTATCCAAGACCAAGTCTATGTAGGACAATTCAGGAACTACAGATGGTTGGATTATTTTCTAAATTTGAGTGGGTATGACAAAGGTATTACACAATAATTTGCACAAACATTCTCTAATGGTGAAGAAACAGTTAAGGGATTAAGGGTCATATCTACTAAGGAAATAATTGCGGAGGTAAGAAGACTCCCAGCTGCAGGAGAAAAGTATCATGAGTCACATGATGCCAGGACAACTAGAGATTAATTTATGCACTCCTTAGACCATCCTCTTATGGTTTATAAATAGGGGACTAGAAATATTTTGTTGCCACCTATCTGGATTAAGGTAGCAATATATATCATCAGATACCTTACATGTGAGGGTAGACAATTCTGCTTACATTTTGTACATTTCAATTTGTTGAGCCATATGCATTATGGATTCCATTTCAATGTGCCAAACTAACTCTATAATTTCTTCGCTATCAATATTGGTGAAACACTGAAAGGTAGGCCCCATTTTGTTACTCATCCTAGTTTGATTGAATTTTTGGTAGAAATGTCATTAAGAGATGTCTCCCAAATGGCCTGAGAGGAATTTGTAGCTACCAGAAGGTTTCACATAGGCAATTTAAGACCTAGTGGTAGGCCTATTATGCAAATATTTAGTACTCCTAGGGTATTGCAAAAATAATAATGGGGGTCTCATCCTTTAGGGATTCCCCTACTGATGAACTTGCTGCAACAACAACATCGCAAGAAACCACTAATGAGTTAGAAAATACATCAACTACTAATATTGAAGGAACCCTTTTTGAAAACCCTGGTACTTCATCTCAAACACTTGTAAGGAATAGTGCATCAACCAGGAAATAAAAAGGGAAAGGGGAAATTGATGAAACTATTAAAGAGGTTGAAGAAGAATAATTTCTTGTATTTGTTACCCCTAGTTCTAATTAGAGAAAAAAGGATAAAATGCCTCCTCCTATAACCACTACTTCAAAAAATATTACACAAAAACCAAATAAGAGAAAGACTCCTACAACCACTGAAGTGACTCCTCAAAGGAGAAGTTCAAGGATTGGCAGAAGGGGTGAAGAGTAGAGTCAAGAGATAGTTGCCAACATTCTTGTTGAATCTTCTAATTCCCTTTAGGAAATTCTTTGGGAATAATTTTATGTTACCAAAAACCCTAAGAAGAATGAGTCAGTGCCCACAAATGATGTCCAAATGGAAGATCCTGGTGAGGAATGTGAAACACCAAACATAGAAATCAAAGAAGAAGATTCATTAGGAATACCTATTGAGCAGGTTAATGTGTTTGGGGAAACCAATGAATTGCATGAACAAGGAGAGAGAGAGAGAGAGAGAGAGAGAGATGACACCCCCACTACATATCAGGATGCAAAAATCCAAGAAGAGGAGGATAAAACAATAAAAGGTCTGGGATTACAAGGCCTTGATTATCTCAAAGTTATTGCGGAAAATTTTGAGGAATAATCAGTGTTGCATCCATAACTAACAACATTACAACTAGTGTTGTGGACATATCAACCTGAATCAAGCACAAATCGAGAAGGTAAGGAAAAAAGAATGTTTGAGAAAGAAACCCCTAGTTCTCTTACTTTTCATGCAGTGTCTTTGGATTTATTTAAGAATATGTTTTATCTGCAAACTGAATGGGAACTTGAGAAAAATAGGATGTAGCAAATTATTGAAAATAAAAAAAGGGAACTTGAAGATAAGAATGATGAAATAGTTGTACTTAAAGAAAAGGTGACCACAATATCCACTTTGGTCCCATAGTTAACATAGTGCAAGGAACCTACAAGGGTCTATGCCCTATATCTAAAAGAACAATGTTTGAATTTCAAGTTAATGAGAGTGATCAAGGATTTGAACTCTTCTCTAGAAACACCTAAAGAGTTTTTACAGGCATATGAGTCTTCTCTTGTATCCGTTAAGAAACTTATTTGTGAGTTATATTTGCATATTTTTTCTGTCCCAAATGATACTAATTGGAACCCATTATTGTTTAATGAAGACATTCAAATAAGGGAATTTATGTCCTGAATCCAAAATGAGATCAACTTGGGTGCTCAAGCAAGGCCACATAGAGAAGAAGAACATAACATTGCCCTGACATTAAGGGAAGAATGTTATGAGCCATGTGTTTTGTATTATACTTGACAGAGAACTATGTAGCACCCATATAAGAAAGAGCACATGGAAATTTTTTTAGCCTTGAGGGAACAATCATTTAGAGAATATGAACACATGAATCCTGGGTGACACAAGGATCTATTCACATCAGTACAAGGAGAGATACAACTTTTGAGAGATGATAGGGAGTGACTCCAGCAAGAGTTGGTAGTGACCCAACGTGAGCTGCAGGTGCTTCTAGAGAGGTTCTCATATGCCATCTAGCACACCACGACCATCTTCTTCACACCATAGACCTGAGAGATCAGTTAATTACCATCCTATGGATGATGAGTGATTTGATATGCATTATATATGATAGATAGGGAACATTTTGTATAGTTTTAGCTATGTAACAAATATATAGATATATAAATGTTATCTATATTTACATGCTTTTCATGATTGATTATCTCATCAATATTATAAAGTTTGAAATGAGACACATATAATGCAATTAGAATTAGCTTTAATTAAATGCAATTGTGCTTATATGTCTTGCCTATGTGAATAGATGAACATGTAGCCTAGTGATAAGAAATAGCTAAACACTAATATACTCAAACATAAATTAATGATTGAAAGAAAAAAGGGGGTGCAAGCATTTTCTAAGTAATATCTCAACCAAAAATAAATGATTAACATATTACAAGTAAATTCAAGACCAAAACATGTTCATTGTTGTCAAGAATGAAGCAATACATGAAAATAACAATTATTAACCTATAATGCTTTGATGTAAAAGATACAAGCACCTATAGAGATTGAAGTGAAAGAGAAAGGAGAAGAAAGGAAGAAAAAAAAAGTTAGGTGTAATACAGATACAAATGCATAACATTTACAGGGTCCCTAAGTGGTACACCAACCATATTAGCTAACTTATATGTGCTAGAACCATAAACTTCATTGATGATATATGGACCAAGCCAATTAGGACTTAACTTGCCTTTTTCTCTAGGTAAAGAATTGACATTACGTTGGTTCTCATAAAGAACCAAGTCTCCAACCAAAGAACACTTAATCACTTTCTAATTATACTTCTTTCTTAAATATTTATGATGGGCTTGAATATGATCAAGGGCGTTAATGTGTTTCTCATCTAACATCTCAAGTTGTTGAAGATGTTGTTCTGTTAAATTTTCATTATCAATTATACCATTAAAAGAGACTCTCAAGGAGGGTATCTCTAATTCCAAGGGTATAGTTTTGTCTGCACCATAAACTAGGTTGTAAGGAGTTGTTATCATGGTAATACGAACACTTGTCCTATAAGCCCATAAAGCATAAGTCAATTGTGTATGCCGATCCTTAGTATGTTTGTTGACAGTATTCTTAAGAATTTGTTCAATGGTTTTGTTAAATGCTTCAGCTTGACCATTAGATTGAGGATAGTAAGAAGTATAAAAGTGTTTCTTGATATGGTATTTTTCCCAAAAAATTGTTACTTCTTTGTTTTTAAAAGGAGTGCCATTATAAAAAATTAGTGTTGATGGGATACAAAACTAAGCAATGATGTTTTCTAGGATAAAATTGCAAATGACATCAGTTTTAGTAGAGAGAAGAGGCACTGCTTCTACCCATTTCGTAAATTAGTTAGTAGTAGTGATGATGTATGTATGAAACACGTGAAACCATCAAAACATGCAACACAAGAACACTACTATTTTTATAATATAAACCCTTGTTTAGAGGGAAAAACCATGGTGGGAATTAATACCCACAGGTATTGAACTCTTTCAAAATGTGCATTGTTAAAGGACTAGCCCTGTTAGGAGCTTACAGTGATGCCTTGTTAGGAGCAGACCTGTTAGGAGTCACTCGGTCAATGGACTTACCTCTAGCCCTGTTAGGAGCTTTACCCCATTAGGAGTAACCTTTTTAAAGGATTTCAACCCTAATTAAAGAGTCACCTAGTTAAAGGATTTATTGACCAAGACCTGTTAGGATCTACCTGGTTAAGGTATTTTCTTGCAAAACCCATTATAATTCAACAAGTACAAAGATCTACACTTGCATACTTTATTGATTTACATACACACACACACACACACACACACACATATATATATATACATATACATACATATATGTATATTACATGATCATTAGGGAATTTAACCGACTTAAAAAACATATTACATTTGAGTTAAAATCATTCCTTCTCAATCCTTAAACCCTAAAACATATTATCACTCTATAAAATTTAATTATAAACTCAAGTCAGCCATAAGATTCATCACACATCGATTTGAACTAAGAATAGTCAAACTTTATTTGACTTCCCCGACAGGCTTTCAAAACTTGATAGATCTGATCACCTCAAAAAATGAAATAGAAAATAATTAGTATAAATTTTATATGCCATGTCACCTAGACACGTGGAACATAAAAACATCCACTCCAACCGACCGCATCACCATCGCACACTGATCTAACACCAACTACTCAAATTGGTTCAAACAATTTGCTATCCTGCACAAAATGATCTTCTGTAAACTGAAATGATGCCTTGTAGTAATCCAATCCTGTAGCAATCATAGTATCAGTAACATATCCTATTTAAGAAAACCATATCATGAACACAACATTTGGATCCATATAGATTTGATAAAAAAATCAAATCATTCACTGTTTGTCACTTCTTGTTCTTATGTCTGCCTTGCTGCTCTTTAATCGATCATAACTTACTCCATGTTTATTTTGCGGCATATGAAATCATGTAGAATGCATCTAGAGAAATCCTTGAGTCTCCAACCATGAACACACTCCAATTCCTACTGCAACACAAATATCATTTGCACAAATACTTAGAAGCACATTATGAACATTATCAACAAATACAACACTAAGTTGACATCAATGATAACACAATAACTGATCTTCCTATCATCAAACATGTAGAAATCAATAAACACTAAATCAAGCTCTGCATCAATTATGCCAACAATCTCCCCCTTTGGCATTGATGACAACACCACATTGATCTGATAAAAATTGCTCCTCCTTAGATGATACACTAGACTTCTGTCTTGATCTTCCTAGTCTTTTCCAAAGCCTTGTACTGATCTTCTCCCCAATACTCTTCTCCCCTTTGACAAAATTTCCAAAGGTGCCACATAGATCACCTATTGCTGCAATATCTTCATTTGCCTTTGACTGCTCCCCCTAAGGAGTAGTCCCCTTTAACATCAATCCAAGAGTGAAAGATATTCAATGAGTCCACTGGATTGATTCTTACAAAAAGATCTTAATGTCATTCAGGTAGGGGAATAACCCCTAACCAACCTCTCAGATGCTCAAAAGTATTTTTAGGGAATGGTTTAGTGAATATATCTACTAGTCGCTCCTTGGTTGGCACATATTCCAACTTGACTACTTTTTCCTGCACTTTCTCTCTTAAGAAATGATACTTGGTTGCAATATGTTTAGTCTTGGAATGCATTACTGGATTCTATGAAATATTGATTGCACTTATATTATCATAGTAGATAGTCATAGGTTATGTTAGCTTCTCTTTGATACCTTCTAGGATCTTCTTTATCCATGCAATTTGTGTATAATTGATAACTATTGCAACATACTCAACTTTTGTAGTAGATTGGGAGATGCAATTTTGCTTCTTACTTGTCCATGACACAAGTCTTCCTCCTAGAAAGAATGCTCCTCCACTTGTACTATTTCTTTCATAAATGTTTCCTGCCCAATCTGCATCAGTATAAAAACTCAAAAAAAAATCACCTTTGTGAGCATACCAAATAAAATAGTCTTTTTTCCCTTTCAAGTACCTGAATATCCTCTTCACTGCTACCATTTGAGAGTCCTTGGGATTAGCTTGAAATCTATCCACTATTCCAACTGCTTGTGTAATGTCTGGTCTACTATGAACAACATAATGCAACTTACTAATCATGGATTTGTATAGATTTTCATCCACTGCACTTGACTCATCCTCCTTAGAAAACTTGCATATTTTCACCATGGGGGTTCCAACTGGCCTATAATATTTCATTCCAAAGGTCTTCAACACTTCCTTTATGTACTTGGACTGACTAGTATAGATTCCATCCTTGCGTTGTGAAATTTGAAATTGAATAAATAACTTAATTTCTCCTACCATTGACATCTCAAACTCTTTCTTTATATCTTCTACAAACTCCAAGCTTATCTCCTCATTTCCTCAAAAAATTATGTCACCCACAAACACTTCAGCTAACAATACTTATCACCTTCAACCTTCAAGTACACACTACTATCTTTACTTGTTCTTACTAAGTCAATCTTGATGAGATAAGAGTGTAATGTTTCATAACATGCTATAGGTGCTTGTTTCAGTCTATACAATGCCTTTTGTAGCTTGCACACCATGTCCTTGTTCTCATTCAATGCAAATCCAGGTGTTTGCTCTATGTAAACCTCTTCTTCAAGAATCCCATTTAGAAAAGAAGATTCAACATACATTTGGAAAACTTTAAAAATTTTATAGGCAGCATAAGAAAGTAATGTTCTTAGCCCTTTAAGTCTTTCCACAGCAGAAAATGTCTCTCCATAGTCCAATCCTTCCTCTTGTGCATAGCCCTTACACACAAGTCTTCCCTTATTACAAACCACTTCTCCATCTTCAATCAATTTGTTCTTGAAAACCCACTTTGTACCAATCACATTATTGTCTTCTAGTCTAGGGACAAGTGTCCATGTGTCATTGTTCTCAATCTGATCAAGTTCCTCTTCCATGGCTTTTATCCAATCATTATTCTTCAATATTTCATTTATGGTCTTGGGCTCAAATTTTGAAATCAGACATGTACTTTCTTTGATTCTCCTTCTTGTCTGCACTCCAACATCTTTATCACCAATGATTTGATCAATAGAATGATTTAATTTTACATACCTTGGAATAACAAGTTCAGGTCTAGGTTCTTCCTCTTCTTTTTCCACCATTTGAGCCACTTCTTCCTCATTTTTATGTTCAACAATTTCTTTCTCTTGTTATTGCACATACACAAATTACTTATCATTTTCTGGTTCTTGCTTGCTTGCTTCATTAGATTTCTCTGGATATTCATTTACCTTCACATTTACACTTTCAACCATCTTGTTATTCCTTTTATTGAAATGCTTTTAGGATTTTCTCTTGGTAGAATATCCCAAGAAAATACCTTCATAAATATTAGGATCAAAATTGCCAGTGAAATCATCTCTCTTGATGTATCATCTACTACCAAAAACTTAGAAATAATTAACACTAGGTGTGTGACCATACCACTATTCATAAGGTGTCTTACCAGTTACTTTCTTCACTTATACCCACTTCATTGTGTAGACTATATCACTAATAGATTCTCTCCAATATGAATTAGGTCAATCAATTGGAATAATCATTGTCCTGACAACATCAATTATATTTTTGCTCCCCCTTTCTGCAATTCCATTTTATTGAGGAGTCCTTGGTGTTGAAATTTGTCTCTTGATTCCATTATCTTCACAATACTCAATGAACTCCCATGAAGTGAAATCTCCTCCTCTATTTGATCTTAAACACTTCAAGCTCTTACATGTTTCATTCTCAGCAAGTTCCCTTAACACTTTGAACTTATAGAAAGCTTCAAATTTATCATTCAAGAATGTCACCCACATCATTCTTGAAAATTCATCAATAAACAACATGAAATAATTATCACCATGATAAATATTTTTCCTCATAGGACTACAAAGGTCAGTATGAGCTAAATCTAATATATTTTAAGAAGAAAAAGACTTGCTACTGAAAGTAGAGCAAGTCATCTTACCCAACTGGCATTCCTTGCACATTACATTCTCTAGTTTCACAACTTGTGGAAATATCCTAACAACATTTGACTTAGTAACCTTGATCAAGCTATCGAAATTCACATGAAAAAACCTTCTATGCCAAGACCAACTATCTTCAACCTTAGCAACCAAAAAATTATTACCTGTAGTATTTAGATGGGATAAGTTACCTTTAGTTTGTTTCCCAACAGCAATAAAATCTCCTGATGTTCCACATCTCTTGCACATACCTCCTTTAAACTCTAAATGATAACCTATTTTATTCAACTGACTAACACTCAAGAAGTTAAATGTAAGACCTTAAACCCAATAGACATCATCAATATCTATTTTACCATTGATAGAGATTGAGCCTTTACATATTACCATGCAGGGTGTATTGTTTCCAAACCTGACCACACCACCATCAAATTCATCTAGCTTTATGAACTTACTTTTGTCACCGGTCATGTGATGTGAGAACCCACTATTAATGAAACATACACTACCATGTTCCATGTGTGAGACCAATGCCTTATCATCTTCAAAAGTTTCTTCTTTGACTACAACAAACACTACTTCTTCATCACTGTCATCAGTCACACCTTCATCTACTGCAACATAGGACTTTTTCTTACCTTTTCCCTTGAATATTTTGATCTTGTATTTATGTTCACCATTAGGAAACCTAGAAGCAATATATCTTATCTAGTTACATGAAAAACATTTCAAAGGTAACTTTCCTTTATACTTATTAGTACCTCTAGGTAGTCTTCTTGCAAGTAATGCTGAAAGTTTTTCTTGCTTCTTCTCTTCATCCAAGATAGATTCTGTTGGAATTATATTGTGAATGTAGTACTGAGAGGGGAGGGGTGAATCAGTACCTCTAAAACTTTTCTTGGTTAACCCATTAACCCTTAGTCATCAGTTTGTATTTTATCTTATCTAACTGTTCATCTTTCTTTATGCATATGAAATCATAACATAAGTTCTTTAATATGTAACCATACAAGAAACATTCATGAAAATAGATAGCACATGACACAAGATATGATATAGCAGAAAAATCCTGTTAGGAAGTAAAAACTGCGGTGGGGATTGTTACCCACAAGACTTCACTATCTGCAGATAAGAAGGGGCCGGTAAAGGCTTACAATTGGTCACTTCTGATGACCTACCCTATTAGGAGTATTACAGTGGAGACCTGTTAAGATCTACTTCATTTGAAGCTTTAGCAACACCATTAAGTGTGCACTCTATTAAGTATTTGTAAAGAATTACTAAGTCCACCTTCTACAATAATCTTTTTCTTTGCACATCGATAGCCTCTGTGTTCTTGATAACTAGATATAATATTTTTCTGAACTTTGTATGAATTCTGCCTTTTGCTCCTTAGATACTCTTTGTGGCTATCAACAAAAATGAATCCATGATTCAGAATTGATTGAACATCTATTTATACTAGATTTTAGCTCTATTCTTGATTCACGCTTCACAAGTTAACTCTAGATCCAAGGTTTACAACTTGACCTTGATCTTTAGTTAGATATGTTTTAGATCCGTTAGGATTCTTTAAAACATTTACATTATGCTTGCTTGACCCTCAAGTAATGATTTAAAACAAATTAAAAATCTATAAATAGAATTACAATGCTTTATCTGACGTGTAAAAGTCAGATCCACTATTTGCGGGTTCTCTAACTGACTGTCGGTTCTGATGGTTGGGTTGCTCTGTTAGTCTGTCATTTTTCTTTTTCGTTGGTGTTCCTTTCTTGAATTGTTCATCGGGTATGCCTTTTCTTCTCTGTCATTTTTGTTCTCAAAATTGTATCGTCAGTGATGATCTTTGTGTTATGTCATTGACCCGTCGGTGATGTCCTGTTTACTTCATCGGTACAACACTTGTCAGTGTTCATCAGTCAATTCCATACTTAGCATTTTCTCATGACATTTTGTTCTGTCGAGTATGCTTGTTGTCCGCCGGTTATGCTTGTACCGATGATCTCTGTCAATGTTTTTCACTAAGTATACTAATGGTAAAACTTAATGTCATCAATCTCCCCCTTTGACATTAGTATCAAAAGCATGATATGTGCAACATACTGAATGTATTAGTATGTACACCTATGTATACTTCTTCCTTAGTCATTTTAATGACTCCCCCTATGTATATGTCGGTAAGTGTAAGTATATATACATTTCCTTATGTACTTTTCTTCCCCTTTTTTTGATATATTGTACATAACTATCTTTACATATATGTTCCTTCTGTACATACAATATACATACATTTCTATTCCTCCTTTTTTGATAATAAAGGCAAAGGTACTTAGATCTTGTCAAAAAGGTGGGAATGTGAGGACTTTATCTCCTCCATCATCTTTTCCCATTTATCCTTCAGCATTTCTAGAGCCATGTGCTCAAGTGATATCCTTACATGTATATCATAGATGTTGTCTACTACATACATCTCTGGGGTTGCAATTAATTTTCTTGCTTCAGAAATATGTTGTTGTAGACTGGTAAGATTAGGCAAGATGTGTGCCTATATTTTGGTAATCTCACCTCTTAAGTGTGTTTCAGCATACCATATTTCTTTCCTTAGCCTTTTAGCCTCAATGACCTTGTCATGATGCACCTTGATACTGTCTGCATTTGAGGTTAGGCTTTGTGCACTAGTTGTAACATTAGAATCTATTTCTGCTAACTTGTCACTATTTTATTTTGTAAACTTTTCAAGTGTGCACATATGTTGAACTAAGGTAATTGCCTCAGTAATCATTGGCTCTAATTGATCAGTTAGTTCAGAGAGCTTTACCTTGTTCACTACCACTTCTTGGCTGATCTTGTCAATTAACTTGTATTGATACTTTTTCTCTGCTTGTTCTGCATCTACATTCTGGTTTGTGATGGCGTCGGTAAGAACAACTATTTTCTCCTTAACTGTGGCATTTTTGTTCAAGTTTCACCTCAGGAACAAGTTGTTGTAGAATGTCTCTTGCCTTGTCAAGTGTCATTTCTTCCCTGTGTTCATATATCATTTTCTTCTGAATGGCTTTCCTTTGACATAGCACTCCAAACTCTTGAAGTTTATCTGTATCAAAAGTAGTAATATCCTAGTTTGGGACTTCTATTAATTCATCCATTGTGATAGCCAAGATATCTTTCTTCAATTATTTCTTCTTCTTCTTCTTCTTCTTTGGCTGGGTGGTAGATTGATGTACTACCATTTGTAAACATTGAGATTGGGTTGACTTGGTAGGTGAGGGTTGAGAAAATGAAGCATCCTGTTGTTTCTGTTCTGAGTCCGCCAGCTGGTTTTGTGAAGACGTCTCCTCATTAGCCTTAGGTGTATCAATAGATATATCTCCTTTTTGTTTTGAGATTTCATCCTACTTTACTTCTTCACTCTTATCTTTTTCTTCACCCTTTCTTAATGTATCCTCTGTTTTGTTATCTGCTTCTTTGTTTTGTTCATTAGACACTTCTTGCTGAGTGTCGGTTGCATCTTTCATTTCTATATTTGTATCCTTTTGAGTATTGGATGCATCTTTGTTTTCATCATTACTCATGTCCTTGGGTATATCATTAGCTTTCTTAGATGATTTGTCCTGACTTGATTCAATATCAATAGCATCGATTAATACATTCATGTTTGTCAGGGTATTGACTGTTGCAGTGTCAATAGTTGAATCCTGTCCGTCGGTATTGCCCTAAGTTGTCATTAATGCTCACCAACTCGTCGGTATATAAAGACTAAGTTCATCGGTAGAGGCATTCATAACATCTTTGGTGTTTGTGCAAAGCGTTGGGGTTGCTAGTAGCTTTGGTGACTTCACCGATGATGGTCGGTAAAGTGGCGAAGATAACTTTCATTGGCTCAAGGTTCATCGATGTTTGTTGGTTTACACTTAGCAACTTGGCATTTGTGTAATGATCGATACATTTTGGTAAGTAGTGCTAACTTTTCTGTGTGTGTTCACCGATGCATATTTGTACCCAATAAATGATGATATGTTTTTCAACAGTTTAACAGATAACAATATATTGCATCTTTTATTCATGCTAATGTTACAATATGAACTATGTGTAATGGAACCGATGCATAATATAAATTTTCACAATGCAGTTCCATACTTACTTGTGCATTTTAGTTGGATGTAGTGATGCCACTAGATCCATTGGATAGGGTGTCATCATTTGTATTGCTTATTCCAGCACCTTCAGTGTTTGTGGCTTTTACCCACATCTTGTTTCTCATTCTCTTGATGTCATCAATGGTATTTCCATTGGGATGAGTACTTGTATCTGTCAGTCAGTCTTTGCAATATTTTATCACATGTCCAACCTTATGACAATGCAAACATGTCATACCTAGATTGGTCCAACCTCTTGACCTTCTGGTCCACTTTCTCATACAGTTGGCAACAATATGACCATACCTTCCACATGTTATGTTGTTTACCCATGTGTTATAGTCCCAAACATATGAGTTACCTAATCTTGTTGGTTTGTAGCTATTATCAGTTTCCTTTGGTGTCCAGGCCTTCTTGTTCTTTTTCCAACACTCCTCATGTGTATGTCCTTTCATCTTGCAGGTAGGATAGTACTTGTCCATGTAGGTTTTCCTTTTTGGATTTGTCACTTTGGATCTGCATTCATGTGCCTTGTATCCTTTCTTTTGACATTTATAACAATTATCAATGAAAGTAGATTGTGCTTGACAAATACCTTTCATTTTGCTTCTGCAAATGTTTGAGGTGTGGCTGGGTTTTCCACAGTGATTGCATGATAGCTTCTTGGATCTTGGGGTTATGAAAGCATTCCTTTGATCTAGTTGATTAGAAGATTCACCATTCTCGTTGTACCCTAATCCTGTGTAGTTGTTGACTCTTCTCTGTCCATTAAGAAAATCATCCATCCTTTTTTTGCTATCTTCAGCTTTCTTGATCAATTCGTTGTGTTGATTCTGGACTTTGATTTCATGCTTCAATTTTTCATTCTCTTCTCTTAGCTCACCAATAGACTGTATTCTTTCAATGAGTTTTGTATTTAGTCTGTTTGCCTCTTGACTCATAAGAATAA
>MU223135.1:1989627-2010311 GCA_018584345.1 Thuja plicata | reverse complement strand
TCATTCATGACATCAATCATTTTCACCATTTGAGTCTCTTGACCGATTTGCAGCATTCTCAATTGCTCAGTCAGATGTTGATTGGCCTCATGTAGACTTGTGATCTTTTCATCTGATTGGTCTGATGATTTAATTGATGTTGATTCTACTGAATCAAAGTAATCTTGTATTTCTGATTCTTTGCAGTCCTTCTCATTCAGCCTAGTTTCCATAATCTTTCTTTCATCAAGAAGTTTTCTTAAGTTGATTCTCGCCTCTTTATACTGCTCATAGTTTATCTACATCTATAGTTTCTCATTCTCAATAGTCTTGTCCAGTCTATACTTTTCCATTGCTCTGATCTTTTCTCTTAAGTCTTTAAGATTTTCAAGAAAGAAACTTAGCTCTGATACCAATTGTTGGAATCATACCGTGAATGTAGTTCTGAGAGGGGAGGGGTGAATCAGTACCTCTAAAACTTTTCTTGGTTAGCCCATCAACCCTTAGTCATCAGTTTGTATTTTATCTTATCTAACTGTTCATCTTTCTTTATGCATATGCAATCATAACATAGGTTCTTTAATATGTAACCATACAAGAAACATTCATGAAAATAGATGACACATGACACAAGATATGATATCGCAGAAAACTCCTGTTAGGAAGTAAAAACTACGGTAGGGATTGTTACCCACAAGACTTCACTATCTGTAGATAAGAAGGGGCTGATAAAGGCTTACAATTGGTCACTTCTAATGACCTACCCTGTTAGGAGTATTACAGTGGAGACCTGTTAAGATCTACTTCATTTGAAGCTTTAGCAACACTGTTAAGTGTGCACTTTGTTAAGAGATTTGTAAAGAACTGTTAAGTCCACCTTCTACAAAAGGATTTTGGATGTGATGCATTTGTTAGAATGCAACCACATAAGTATTTGATTTGATGATGTATGCAATCTCTAATTGCTGATAACATATCCAATAAAGCTTCCTATGTATGAGCAATCATCTTTTCATGATTGAATAATACCTTTCTCTGCACATTGGTAGCCTCTGTGTGTTCTTGATAACTGGATATAATCTTTTTCTAAACTTTGCATGAATTCTGCCTTCTGCTCCTTAGATGCTCTTCATGGCTATCAACAACAATGAATCCATGATTCACAATTTATTGAACATCTATTTATACTAGATTTTAGCTCTATTCTTGATTCACGCTTCACAAGTTAACTCTAGATCCAAGGTTTACAACTTGACCTTGATCTTTAGTTAGATATTTTTTAGATCCATTAGGATGCTTTAAAACATTTACATTATGCTTTCTTGACCCTCAAGTAATAATTTAAAACAAATTAAAACTCTATAAATAGAATTGCAATGCTTTATCTGACGTGTAAAAGTCAGATCCACTATTTGCGGGTTCTCTAACTGACTGTCGGTTCTGATGGTCGGGCTGCTCTATCAGTCTGTCAGTTTTCTTTTCCATCGGTTTTCCTTTCTTGAACTGTTCGTCGGGTATGCCTTTTCTTCTCCATCGGTTTTGTTCTCAAAATTGTATCATCGGTGATGATCTTCGTGTTATGTCATTGACCCGTTGGTGATGTCCTATTTACTTTGTCGGTACAACACTTGTCAGTGTTCATCGGTCAATTCCATACTTAGAATTTTCTTGTGACATTTTTTTCTATTAGGTATTCTTGCTATCCATTGGTTATGCTTGTACCGGTGATCTCTATCAATGTTTTTCACTAAGTGTACTAATGGCAAAACTTAATGTCATCAGATTCAAGTTCCCTGGTATAAATTGTCATGCATGCAGTTTCATGACTTATATGTTTTCCCTTCTTCTCTGATGCTAATGAAAAAGAGGCCTTAAAGGTTGATTCAAATTTAGGCATACTTCTATCATAGTCGCTTAATTCAAAAGTAGCAAGCTTACTAATCAATCCATCAACAAAAACAATATCAAATGTCCTTAATTCTTGTATAACACAAAATCTAATGGCATAAGAAGGTAGAAAGGTTATCAAAATTTTTACTTACCACATCACCTTTTTCAATGTTACCATCGACAAATTTGATAACACCAAATACTTCTTTTATCCTTTTACCATATTGAGAAATGTTCTCATCTTCCACCATTTCCATGTCATCATATTTTCCCTTCAAGATGTCTGCCCTAGCTTTTTACACATGTCTGTCTCCACCATATATTAGCTTTAGCTTTTCCCAAACATCAAAGGTAGTCTCAATTCCATAAATTTCAATATACTCAGTATCAGACAAGGTACTTACAGTTTCTTCCAGTGCTTGCATGTTCTCTTGTTGATCCTTTAGTTGATCTACATTAAGAGTCCTAGAAAGAACTGTATATTTTGTTTCCACATGATTCCAAAACTGTGTCCTCATGCCTTTCAAATAGATCTTCATCTTGTCTCTCCATATTGTTTATTTGTCTCTTGTGAACTTAGGACCTTCCTTCTTTGTCATCTAATATTTTTCTCAAGCTGTTAATCTTACCACAAAGAGGACCTAGGCTTTGATACCAATTGTTAATACTATAAGGTCTAGGATTAATGAGAGGGGAGTGAATCAGTAATCTATCAGATCATAGAATTTTCACTAATTCATTCAACACATTAACAACATTCATCAAATTTAAAACTTGTGCAGCAATGAATATGAAACAAGTGAAACCATCAAAACATGCAACAAAAGAACACCAATGTGTTTTTATGGAAACCCTTGATTAGAGGGAAAAACAACATGGTGGGAATTAATACCCACAAGTATTGTACTCTTATAAAATGTGTCATGTTAAAGTCCTAGCCCTGTTAGGAGCTTACAATGATTACCTATTAGGAGCAGACCCTCTTAGGAGTCACCTGGTCAAGGGATTTACCTCTAGCCCTATTAGGAGCTTTACCCTGTTAGGAATAACATTGTTTTAGGATTTAAACCCTAATTAAAGAGTCACCTGGTTTAAGGATTTATTGATCAAGACTTGTTAGGATCTACCCAGTTAAGGTATTTTCTTGCATAACCCATTAGAATTCAACAAGTACAATGGTCTAGGTGTAACATGCCTCCTTTTCTTGTTCAAATCCAATTAAGCACAACACTTCTACTTCTCATAGACACTATTATCTCTTCACTCGACCACACCTTTGCATCCACAATCTACACTTGCATACTTTATTGATTTACATATGTATACATTACATGATTATTAGGGTATTTAACTGACTTATAAAACATATTACATTTGAATTAAAATCAGTCCCACTCAATCCTTAAACCCTAAAATGTATTACCACTCTATAAAATTTTATTACAAACTCAGGTCAGCCATAAGATTTAGTGCACATCGATTTAAACCAAGAACAATCAAACTTTATTTGACTTCCCCAACGCGCTTGTAGAACTTGATAAATCTCACCTCGAACAATGAAATAGAATAATCATTAGAAATCTTTAATGCCACATCACCTTGACACCTAGACCATGAAAACATCTGCTGCAACTGATTTCATCACCACCGCACATCAATCTAACACCACCTTCTTAAACTAGTTCAAACATTTTTCTATCATTCATAGAATGATCTTTTGTCAACTAAAATGATGCCTTGCAGTACTCCAATCATGTATAAATCATAGTATCAATAAAATATCCTCATCAAGGTAACCATAGAATGACCACAACACTTGGAGCCATACAGATTTGATAAAATAATCAAATCATTCACTATTTGTCACTTCCCATTCTTCTGTCTTCCCTATTTCTCTTCAATTGATCATACCTTGCTCCATGTTTATTTCCAGCATACATGATCAAACAAAATGAATCTAGAGACATCACTTAGTCCCCAACCATGATCACACACTCCAATTCCTACTGCAACACAGAATTCATCTGCACAAATACTTAGCAACACATCAAGAACACTGTCAACAAATATAACACTAAGTTGACATCGATGACAACATAATAAATGATCTTCCTTTCATCAAACCTATACCAATCAATCAACACTAAATCTAAATTTGCATCAGTTATGCCAAAAAAATCTCGTCCTTTAATTTCTTTTTGAGAAACAAAATTTATGATTTTTTCTTAGCATCATAACCCATTTAGCCAAGTGTCGTTATAGATCAGTTTTTTAAGAAAAGATGTTTCAAAGGATCAAATTTTATGATGACATTAATTTTGGCATTAAGAAGGTAATGTCAGAATTTTTGAAAAGAAAAGACTAAGGCTGGACATTGTTTTTCTATTGCAGTGTACCGAGTTTCATATTCCACCAAAGCATGACTAATATAATACATTGATCACTCTTTTCCATTCTTGTCATGTTGGGATAAGAAAGAAGATAAAGTGTTAGGAGAAGCAGAAGTGTATAGAAAGAATGTTTGATTAGGTTGAGCTAGTTGCAATATAGGAGGATTAGCAAGATATTGTTTGAGTTGTTCAAATGTTTATTTACACTTATACTTCTAGGAGAAATTAGAATCTTTTTGACAAGGAAGTAAAAGGAATCATTGGATCCACCAAGTGTGACACAAATCAGTGAATAGTTTGTTGTTTTCCTTGTAAACTACAAAGTTTTGAAATGTTTCGGGGAGTTGGCATATTAATAATGACATCAATATTTTCAGTATCCACTTCAATACCCTTGTGTGAAATAATAAATCCAAGATGTTTTCCACAGTCTACATCAAAGCACATTTTTTAAGATTCAAGCGCATGTTATATTTGTGCATCCATTCAAATATTTTTTTAAGGATAGGCACATGATCTTTACAAGCAATAGAATTGGCAAGAATGTCATCAACATAATCTTCAAGATTCTTATGGATGTAATTGTGGAAGATAAGGGTCATAGAATGTTGATTTGTAGCTCCCACATTTTCAACCCAAAGGGCATGACAGCCCAACAAAATATTACCCAAGGAGAAAATGAAATTTATTTTGTATTGATCACGAGTAGGAATAAAGATTTGATGGTAACCATAAAAACCATCCATGAAAGATAATAAAGCATGTCTCACTGTCGAATCCACAACCATGTCAATATTTTGGGAGTGGGAAATCATCCTTCAAGAAAGCTTTGTTTAAGTCATGAAAATCAATACACATTCAAATTTTATTGTCACTAGGTTAGATACAGCTACAATGTTTGAGATCTAAGGAGAGTAGTCAATAGGATGAATAAAACCAACATCAAGAAGCTTTTCAATTTTGGCTTTGACAAGAAGAGCAATAGTGGGATTCATCTTGTGTATCTTTTGTTTTAGCGGGTTTGCATTAGGAAGGACTATGATATGTGTGAAAATTTTAGGATTAATACCAAGCATATCAAAATAAGTCCAAGCAAAGAAATCACAGAATTCAAGAAGAAGCAAAGTAAGATGATTCTGTTCATCATCATCTAGACATTTTCCAATTTTAATGATTTTTTCACTGTTATAAGGATCCATTTGCGCATCAATGGTATCAGTAATCAAAAGATTACTTTTTTGAGAAATGTCCATAGGCAAAGGGGGATCATGGTGATGTTCAGAGGTGATATCTTTCCCAAAGTATGCTTCAACATTAAAATAATAAGGAAATATCCTATTATGGTGAAAAGGAGGAAGATTATCATATTCGCCTAAGAATTCAGCTAAAGCGTCATCAGTACTAAAGGCATCTAAAGAAGATTGTTGATCAAAATCAATAAGATGAGGATTCAAAAATTTTAGAGGTCCAAAAGAAATGTTGTTAACATTAAGAGTAACATGTTTTGGTTGCTTATAAGGAACCTAATCCATAAGAATGTTCAATTTCATCTTATCTAAGGGTACTTGAAATCCTTGTTCATATTTTCCATGTCCATTTCCATTGAATCCATGTTTTGGTAATAAATAATAACCCAGACCATATCAAGAATCCATATCCAAAAGAGTTAACGATGCTTCATGAGTCACTATGTCATAAAAATCATGTTTGATAGTTTCTAAAGATTCACTTGTGGAAGTAGCAACAAATTTTTTAGGGTCATTAGAAAGAGGTGTTGATGTTATAAGTTCTTTTTCAAGTTTAGGTTTTTGACATTCAAGCTTCAAAACTTTATATTTTCTAATATAAGTTGATGTAAAATCTAAGGTTCCCCAATCATATTCTGAAAGGATACTTGTAGGAGGAGGGTCATCCTTAGGTTCTAGATCTTGTGTTTCATCAACAGAAACATGTTTAGTGCTTGATTCAACATTCAAACAACTATTTTCTCTATCATCTTGTATGAGAGTGTACATCAAATTATTATAGATAAACTTGACTTTGCAATTAAGATTAGAAGGAACAATATGATAGCATTTAACCAAGGCCTAAACAAAAAAAGATTGTAATTGAGAGGTACATGCATGACATGAATGTGAGTGTAGATGTCCAAAAAAATATTAATTTAATCAATAACTTATTTTTATTCATCTAACTATTTAATTTAATCAATTAAATAGTTTCCCTTCTAGTATTTGAAAACACTCCAAATACTATCCTAATGTATTCAATTTAATACATTTGTCTCAAAACCCCTTTTAATAAATTCAATTTTTATTTAAAATCCCTCACACTCTTAATTCTTCTAAAATATGATTAATTCAAATATAATTTGAATAATAATTTAAACCCTACCTAGAAACCTACTAATCCAATCTAAAATCCTACCCTACTACTACGCTACTCCTACCTATCCCACTTGCTCAACCTGCTTTTCCACTTAATCACCCACTAATCTTACTTAAAAGGTGATTGCTAACCTTTTTAATCCTAATGGAATGTTCACACATGTGTGAGAAACTCATCCCAAGAGAGCCACCCAAATCTCTTAAATGCAACCTCCCTCTTGTCCCCCACACATTTTCCTAAGGTTTCTCACACATGTATGAGCAACCTCAAGCCTCACAAAGCATTAAATGCTCAAATTGACTTCTCCTCTAAGCTTATGTGTCCCTTATGTCTCTCCTATGCGGATTCCACATGGGTGCAACCTCATCCAAACTCTTCTCTTCCCTCCAAAAATATATAAATAAAGGCCCTTTCCTCTTGCATTCCATCTCTCAATTGTGCATTGTTATCATGATAACATAGATCTAGGATTTGAATTTCTATTTTCATGTTATTAGTTTTTTTTCAAATCTTAAAAGCATTAGAGATTACATGTTACGATAATTTGGTAATTGAATCTAGTTTTATATTGCATTGCATCTCATTCTTATTTTAAAATCATCATCTTGGGAAGCTTTTGATACTAGTTGTTTCATACTAGCTCTTGAAATCCTTCCTTCATCCATTAACCTTGCATTCATGATTGCATCCATCTTCATCAAAAAAATCACTTCAGGATTAGTTTGGTTGTGTTTGAGATATCACATCCACAATCCTTCTTTTGATCAAATCTAATAAGGCTTTTATAGGGTGCAACTTATTGTAGCTTAATCTGATGTTTTGTGTGTTTATCTTGTTGTTTCATGCTTATTCATGTTTTAGATCTTTATATGTGCTAACCTACTAATATTTGCATGTTTGAGCTTGATCCCAATAGATTGAATATTTCCTCACACACATGGAGTGTCTAAGATAACTGGTCCTACTTTAATAGTCAAGTTAATGATTCCCAATATTTTCTTAGCAACATTGTCAAAGCCATGAATAAGAATAAAATCAAGTTTAATAGTGGAAATATCAGCTTTGATTTCTTTCAACATGTCCATACTGCAAACATTTAATCCAAACCCATTATAAATTAATGTCTACAAATAAGATTACCATTGTTAAAGACAACCACCATACGAGAATAATATTGATCTTGAACTTCCTTATAGGGTAACTAATCTTTAGTGAATATAATTTGAGCTGGAACAGGGATAGTATGCTTAGATTCCAAAAAGGAAATGATGTTAGCTTGACTAGGTGGAGGAGTTGGAAGAGTAGTTAAACCTTTTTACAAGGCTTCATGATATGTAGGAGAAGTTTGGAGGACGATAAATTTATAGGAACAACAAGATTAGTAGGTTGAGGATTATTTCTTATACGGTAGGTGTGAGCCACCACATGATATTCCTTAATAAAATCCAAAGGACTTCTAGTTTTTCCTATCATAGTTACAACAAGCTTGTTTGGAGTTTGGAAAGAATATGATTGACTATATCCTTTGACTGTAATCACAGGTGCAGGGAAAGTTTGAAGAGGTTTTGATTGAGTGCATCCTTTGACAATTATCATAGGCTTATTGGTTATCATAGGTTGGGCATGGACAACTACTTTAGGTGTTTCAATGTTGAAAACATAATCACTAAAAGGAAGCAATTTAAGCATTTTTTGGTAAAAGGTTGGTTGAAGAGATGTAGAGGAAGACTCAGTAGAGATGGAGTCATTAGAGACTTCACCTATCATGACATAATCTTCACTACTAGACATCTCATGAGGATTACTAACATCTTGACTAGTAAATAAATCATCAAAATACTCATTAATAAAGAAATCATACATGCTTGAAATAAACTAAAGACAAATGAAATGCAATTGTTTTTGTATTTTTCAAATGTAAATGCTATGCAAGGAAATGCAAGATAACAATGTTTTCATTCTTTTTTTTTCCCTTTTTATTATGCAATAAAGAGTAACTAATAAACAAGATAATGAAAGTGTAAAAGATGAATCTAAGCTACTGCAATGCATGCAAAGTAAATATAATCAACAAATGATACTTTTTTTGTTCTTTTTGAAATGATTGAAATGTATGCAAGATCTAACTATCCAACATAAAAGGTATAATGCATGAAAGGTTCAGGTTCACCAAAATGCATACTAGGAAATGGTGAGAAATCCTAGGGTATAGATCACTCACCAAATATATTGGGGGATATTATACAATGTATTCACAAACCCTAGCCTACAAGATAGGTTTGGTAAGCACAACCAGGTGAATAAGGGTGCTAACACATGATCTATGCCTTATAGGGTTAGATTTTCTTGATTCCAATAAAGTCTATGCAAATGATATGTAAATATGAAAGGATAAATTTGATTATTAAAGTAAGTGAAAATAAATGGGAATGGGAATGTGTGCACCTAAAAATTAAAGAGGGGAATTTTACTTTGAACTTGATTTTTTTGACTGTCAGAATCCAAGATTTTGGAAATTTTATGATCTAGCATATCTGGAACTTGCAACTGTTGGGATAGAAGATTTTGATTCTAAAAAGGAAAAGGTTGGGACCTAACTCAACCTAGTCCTAGAAAAGGTCGGCCTAACTTGTCCTTTTCCAGAGACTTTTTGGACTGAGAAAGGACAAAGATCTAGTATAAGCAGACTGAGGGCTTTCCAGATTTGAACCTGTACCTGCACTTTCTAAACCTACAAATTTGGAAAATGTGTATGTGGGTGGCTATATAGGGGTTTGCCTTAGTCAACCCCTCATTTTTGTGATTTCCACGTCCACGAATAGTCATTAGAAACAAATAAAATGTGTTGTGCTTGTGAATTTAGAGTATGTCTAGAATGCAAGTAAGAAAGAATGTCAAAGTAAATGCATAGATTTAACCCTATGTGTGATAGAATGAAACCCTCACAATGTAAATGAAAATAATGTGTGAATTGAAAGAAAGTAGATATGAAGTGTCAATGCCTAAATCTAAAAATAACAAGGAAAGCATACCAATCCCCCAAGGGAAAAAGTACTCCTAGCCATCATCACAATCCCTTTGAAACTCCATGATGTAGAAAATGAGGTCTTGGTGGATTCTTTGAAGTTGTAGATGCTAGATTTGAATGATTGAAAGAAGTCTTCAATGGTCAAACTTTTCTTCAATGGATGTCATCAAGCTTGAGCTTCCACCTTGCAATTTCTTGTTGTGATCAAATTGGGGTATTCACCTCGCACTTGATTTCATTATACAAAAATGAAGAAAATATGTTTCTTTTATAGTGATTTCAGAAGTCAGAATTGCATAGCTGACCACAAATATAGAAACCCTTCAAATCCATCGAGATGGACGCAGACCCTAAATTTGGGCATAGTCCCCTAGGACAAGGCCAAGTTAGGTCACCCTAATCCAGGACAAGGCCGACCTAAGTCAGACTTGTCCTTAGGGACTTTGGTTAATCCCTAGGACCATGTCACTTTTGATTTGATAGTTAGAGTTCAAAAATTATGGGTGATTCCAACAATGAGGTTGAATTCTGAGGCCATAAAGAGGTAAAAATGAGTCTAGGAGATGAAGTGCATTTTTGATTGGAGGAAAATAGAGGATGATGCATAGAGATTAGATCCTACCTTTATTTTTGAACAATTTTGAGAGAGAAGATGACTCAAATTTAAATTAAGTATGAATTAAGTGTAATTATGGAGTCCTAAATGAAAATGTATAATGTAAATACACTAAGATGGGTGTTAAACAATCCTTAAATAATAGAGTACACAAGTGCTTACAATTTAGGATGGTACATTAAGAAATTTAGAGGATGGGGTAGCTTATGATCTTTCGATAGAAACATCTAGATGGTAGAGGTTGGAAACACTGAAGGGATACTATTTGAATATAAAGAATGGTGGAGCAGGGAAAAGTTCAACTAGTGACTACTGGATTAATGCTAGGGTTAGAAACTTTGTTGTTGTTGGAGGACCAGCAAGGGATTAGTGGGGGAAAATGATGAGCTCAAGTATTGGTTCAGATATTATGTCACTTTGTCTTGTTTTGTATGTCTTGTTCCTAAGTGGTCTTTTTAGTTTGTTCATAAGCTATGGTTCTTAGTTGCTTTAGGACAGTCTAATGAGCTAAAACTCATGGACCTTGAACTTATACTTCTATATCTCTGTTATGGGCAGTAGACTCTCTTTTATGGTTAATATAAAATATACATATTAGTTTAATTTGGATTAATGAATGTATAATATAGTAAGGAATGAACATCTATGTGCTACATGTGTTGTGCCTAATAACATTTATGATGCAGAGAGATTAAAGGAACTGGTGACCAAAAAATGGCGCTCAAGCAAGTTATGCCTTTGAAGACCAAGTCAATGCAGCTGAGTTGGGATCAACATTTGAAGAAGTCTACTAATGAACTGGTCACAACTCGAATGGAGCGATTCAGATGGTTACTATTAATATGGAATCAATCTAGGAGATAGTGGAATCTCTTTATGTTGTTGAACAAGTCTATTGTTCCTAATTTTGTTGATAGTTTCCTCCTCCTTTCTATTGCTACAATAATTCTGATCCGCCTATTATTTTGGTGTTGATATTTTAGTGGTTAGTTAGTTAGTGAGTTTTCAGTTATAAATAAGAAGCTACACTTCTTGGGAAGTTAGCTAAGATAGATGGATTAGAATATCATGTATTAGCATTTCTAATTTTCAATACAATGCAAATTTTTCCAGCAATGACTTGTAATCAGTACCTTTTGCAAGTATGAATAAAGAAGTTATGTTTTGAGTTTATAAGTGTGTAACCAATCTCTAATTACTCACTCAAATGGGCCCACTTGGTGAGTAACTCCTTTCAATTTTAGCAGTAGTTTCTTTTAGTTTCATTTTCAAGTTTGGGAGTTTGTTTGTTACTGCAACCAAAGGAAGATAGAGTAGTTCATGTCTACACATCCTTAACTTTGTTGGAGCAATTTGAATAGGTTTAACTTCAACAAATGAATTTTTAAAGCATTTGAATTATTCCCATTTCAAGCATTTTACCTTTCAACATTTGTTTTCCTACAGCTATAGGATAGCATGGTCTTAGTTGGAACTTAATGCACATACTATGTAGACCCATTTCAAGTTCATGTACCCTAGTTTGAAAAAGTAAATGAGCCTTATTTGCAAGAAACATAGCTACTCAGTTTGGATGTCCAATCCCTGAGTTGTGTTTTGTAACCAAGTTATTGATCTAATAGGGAAGTCAAGTAGTAGGTACATTTATAGTGGAGATCAAGATATTTAACAAAGCAACTTTTTGCTTTGGAAGCCCAAGATGGAGAATATTATTTTTCAAAGAGATGTATGGGATGTAATTGTTCATCAAAATCCATCCAAAATAAAGATTGGGTAGTGATTGATACAAAGACTATAATTTTAGTTTACTTGTTCCTTTATGGTAGTTTATAATCATGCTTAGGTAGATTATCCATGTTACAAGTTAGATAGGTTAGTACATAAGATATTTGTCCTTTATATACCTTCATGCCTCTCCTATGTGGTCACTCACTCACTATATGCATTCATCATCTTTGTTTAGAATTTTATATTTTTTGTTGTCTCTATTTGCCTAGTGTTCCTCGCTAAATCTCACATGGTATTAGAGCCTTTTCTAGTGCAATAAAGATGCAATAATATTGCAAGCAAATTCATATGAAGATTTTGGAGTGAAGGTTGTAGTTTATGTTTGGTTGTGTAAATTCATGTAGATCCACAAATATATAGTGAATTTTATTCAATATTTAGTGAAGCTTGTTCAAAATTTATAATTTTTATCATCATAATAAATAAAAATATCACGAGTAATCAAAGAAAAATATGTTCATCGCATTAACACTTGTCCTTAATTTTATCGCTTGATATGTCAATACAAGTAGGAGTTGTAAGTGGTAATAATTCGGTATAACTGGACATGAAACATGTATCACAATCATCAAGCATTTGAAAAAGTGAAGTGAATCCATCTAGAGTTGATGAAAAAGTTATGATGAGATTATTAATTTTTAAGATTAGGATATACATTAAATGATTAGTCAATGGGGCATTTAACAACCTCTTCATGGTGAAAAGATACCATGCTGTATAGGATTAATTGGTTAAATATAATGAATTGATAAAATACATTAAAATCCTTAAAATAAGCATGTGCATTGGTCATGTACAAGAGCTTTTAATAATTCATATTGAATAAAATGAAGTCTAGGACCTATGAATTATAGGGTTAGACAATCCCAAGTTGTAAAAATGATGGAAAAAAGAAATGTTTGGAAGCTCAAGGGAAAAAAGGATAAGCTCTAGGGATTTGATCTAGGTTTGAACGAATGTCATTGATAAATTATCACAAACTAGATGAACAAACTCTAAAACCCTATGACACATTATGTTCTATAGTTTATGAGATGTAATAAAGCTATAATCAATATTAATAATTTGATTTAAACTAAAAGAGTCATGGATTAGATAATTAGAGAAGGGATAAGAGTGATTAGTTTATTTAAATATTACAAAGGATTAGATATTTGATGTAAATTTCTTTTTGTGCTCGTACAAGTGTTCATAATCTAAATTTGGAACATGGATCAAATATTGTAACAAAAATGCTTAAAAAAACTAATAATGTGGATAAAGATACTCCCTATAACCCGATCTAAAACATAATTACAATATATAATTTGATCTATGATATATCACACCATACAACTTATTCATATATTGATTTAATTTAAATAAAATCTTTTGCACCTATATCATCCCTTGTATTTTAAAATTATTGGAAAAAATAATTATATAAGAAAATATAATAAAAATTAAAAAACAAACATTTTATGCTATTAAAAATTCACCCAAGCCTTTATTGGTCTTGAAACTATACACTCATACCCAATGAGATGTCTATTTTCAAACTTTTCTTTATTTCCCCATGCATATCAATCATCATATTAGGTTTCCTAGACTTCACATTGTTATAAAAGCTTGGGGTCCAAAGGAAAATCAAGGAAAAAATCAATAAATTTGAATTATACTTGTGTCCCGATAAAGTTAGTCTTTCTTGTTAACTATACATAGACTCAAGATAATTTAATATCGCGTGGTAAGTCATTCGTCCCCCTTCCCAAAACATATATCTCAACCTACCTTGTTTAAATATGTGTGGAGACTTCTTTAGTTGTTGATTCATTTCATAGTTTAAGTAGTGTGAATTTATAGATGGATAGATAGATAAGATATTATTATTAGCCATATTCTCCCCTATGTGCATTAAAACACTTACATAGTCTGCATATTGTGTATTTACTTAGGATTTATCTATCCTAGTTCACAAAAGATGACATGATACATCAACAAAAGACACAAAAGGAATGGTTTAACATGCATGGGCATCCATGGGGTGTGAATCCCACTACAATGGTTTCAAATTATGGTCAAATGGAGATAAGTGGAGACAAACGACAGTTTCAATGGAGGAAAGAGACCGGTCAAAAAGAATATATTCGGGGCACAAACTTTGATACCACTTGTTACACCAAAATATCGACCTATCAATGCCCGATACAACCGCTAGACTTATAGAATCTACATGAGGTAGTTAGTCCCTTGTCACGAATCCCAAGGGGAGCGCTAAAATTTTTTCCAACACTTTATTTGGTAGCCTTTCCAACAATAGCTTGAAAATTGAAAGAAATACTTGAGCATACAATTTCTAAAATGGTGTAGCCATTGTCCAACTCGTTGTATTCTAAACATTATTTTACTACTACTTATTTTTTGTGTTGCAATGAAAATGTGTGCAACATAGTATACCATTGGCCTTTTTATGTTCCAAACCTACTTGCCTCTACCAGTAACCTTAGAGACATTCTCCTTAGTAAGTTAGCTAGTTGATAACCATATATTGTACTTGTATTACATTTTTTAATTATTTTACTAGTTTTCTCATAAGTGTGCTATTACATGTATGGATTTAAATTGGTTTCTTATGGGTAGTTATAAATTTATATTTTCATACCATTTGATAGACCTTGTTTGAATCCACCCAATGTTATAAAAAAGATAACTCCTCTATTTTTTGTTCTCTATAATAATATCCTCACAAAGGGAGGTTAGGACATTTGGACGAAGTATGACTAAGTTCACAATAATTATACAATAATAACTAGTTTGAAAAATAAATCATCCCATCCACCTAAGCACCTAGACCTTCTAGAGCCATTTAGTTTACCAAGAAATAAGATTTGTTGTTATAACTAAGGTTGGACAATGATGATGAATACTTAATTTCCACATATCTCACATAATGCTTACATAATATGACATGTGTTGTGTCATGACTGAAATTTAGATACATGTCATGTGTGACCATAAATAGATGGTGAACCATTTAAAATTATGAAGGAAAGAGTGATTTGAAGTTAATTATATCCACCATAAATAGTGCATTTGTGGATGCATGAAGGTGAGAGAAATTGAACAACACCCATGTTTTTATCTCTCTCCACCAAGAAATACATTTTTATATAAAATTTGCTCCAAGATTTAGTACACCATAAGACCCTCTTTGCTTCTATATAACTCATGAGAGGTTCCATTCTTATGGTTATTTGACCAATTTTTTCTTGTAGTCATGCAATCATAGCATTGGTCTACAAATATCCCAATTCTTCTAGCTATAAAATTAATTTGAAATATTCTTTTAGTAGGAAATATGTGTGTTATTAGTTTTCTTTGAATGTGCATAATTTACATCTTCCATTAAACCACTCCTCTTAAATTACTTGGTCACCAATATGTAGAATTTTAGAGAGGAGCTCTTTGAAAATTTGATTATACTTCCATATATACTCTTTTTACTTGATATCATTACACATGTTGATGTTTCTAAGAGAAATTTTTTGGGTAGTAAAACCAAGGAATTTGGATTTATGATTTACAAGGTCAACATTATTTCCACCATGATCGTATCTATATTATAATTCTTCTACACAATTATTTAATGTGGCTACAAAGACATCTTCATTGTTGACACATGGTTTAATGCTGCTACTTGTAGGCTCGTATATGATTAAAGAATTATGTATATTGTTACTTTATGTTCTTCTTTTGTTACATGCTTAGTTAATCTACACACATGTTAGTTTTTTTGTGAAAACTCCATAAAGTCACAAATTAATTTATAAATATTTATTTCTCCTATTTCTATGGGCACTTCTATGCTACTATTGACCTTCTTAGTTTTTCAATCCAAAGTTTACTGAATAGACTATTATGCATCCATGTTGTGACTTTATAAAATTATTCAATTAACAAGATCCATGGAGAGTAACAATCATGAGATGCAATATGGTGCACATAATCTACACTTGGATAATTGTTACTTCAAATTCAAAACCAAGTGCTCCATTCTATAAATCATATATCTTCTCCATTACATGTTTTACTTATCCTTCCTCATTAGATACTTCTTTATGTTCATTGCATGATCAACCTTCACATATATGTGCTACCTTTTTGTGTGTGATGTTCCAAACCGAATCATCCAACCTTTGATGTAATAATTACACCTTCATGTCATTGATCATACCCTTTCCATGCATTTCAAAATTGATCTTATAGCCTTCATGATGTGTGTACCCAAATTAAATCATGAGTTGGTTGTCCCCTCCATCATAAATTTATTGCATTGCAGAAGACCACTCTACAAAAAAGATCTTAAATATTTCTTATATAATACCATTTTTTAATCCATATAACAAATTTCTTCAATAGAATTCCCCAAATAGGTGTTAGGAACTTGTATAATGCTTCCTTGACTAAAGTGTATGTAGTCATGATAATGTAGAGAATCTAGTTATTCAATGTACCTATGATAAAAATATCAATTACATTCATATAGATTAAGTCTATGCAAAACAATCATGAATTTGTGTCTAATATCGACTATATTGAGCATTAGTTTTTAATCTAATCTTCTTTATAAATAGGAAGATTGAATTAAAAATGTGCTTAAGAAGCTTGACCTATAACTCCCCATATAGATGATTGAACAATTTTGATTGCAACAATGTCAAATAATTTCCCTTATCTAGGATCTCTTGATGGGTGAAGTATTTTGCCTCATGTATGAACCACTTTAAGATCTCCTCTTGCATTAACTTCCAATTAATATCTAAATCACAAAATATAAAGTAAAAAAGGGTCCTAGCAATGGAACTAAAACATTAGCCACCTTCCTTGCTACATGGATTTAGACCATGGCTTAACACTTACGTAGTTAGTGTATTGGCATCTACTTCACACTCTTAATTAAGGAAAACACATTATAAGCTCATGAACCCTCATTATAACTTGTGCACTCTTAGCTATCATATATGTACTTATACAACAACATAAGCTATGTATACAAAGTGTTTTAGAGAATTAAAATCAATAGGTTTCTCTATCTCTTTTCTTTCATATATTAAAGGGTGTAATTTTTACAAGAATTTTGTGTTGGAATGCAAATTAATCTTTAAGGTCTTGTAGACTTTTAGTTAATTGCAACATTCATTCTTAATTTACAATTGAAGAGAATGCACATGCTCTAGTTAACTCATAGATTATTGCACTAAACAACTAGAGACTTGACATGTGAGTTAGAGATAACTAATAAAAAATGAATAACATGGTATCGATAAATTTATTAATGCATTCAAGACCAAAACAATCTATAGGTTCACAAGCATAAAAATCATAACCAAAGAAGTCAGACATTGCCCCGATTATGTAATTAAGCCCTAAATTGAATCTTTGTTATTTTTTGGCTTCTAAAGTTTCACTTTCTTGCTATGGATTTTGAATAGAAGCTCCCCACATTTTTCAACACTTTTTTTTATGTGGTAGACATAGACATTCCTTATAAGTTATTTACGTAAATAGATCAAATGTTTGATATCATATATTATTTCTTTGTCTCTACTATGCCTCATTTATAGAAAATATATTCTCTCTTCCCACCTTTCGTTTGAGACCTTCCACCTACTTGTCTTGCATCTAAGTATATGTGATCCAATCTTCAATTGAACTATAAGAATCTTTATTGTCCATTTATTTTTTACCCTTATGAAGTAATTTTTGGTTGTTCTCATAGGTGGGGATAAACTTAGTCATGTAGTCTTAGTTTTTCCTCTCAAACTGCTTTAAGCATTATACAATGGAAAATGTGGATCACCTAATAGGATGCAAGCTCTCCCCAAATTCACTGGGTGTACATTCAGAATACAAAGCATCCTCAAGTCAAATTGGATCAACACCAAAAGAAAGGATGGAGTAATGTCAATACCAAATTTGGGTCTTAGGGGCTTGTAGTCCTTTTTGTGTTATTTGGAAATTGAAAGAAGATGAATTAAAAGTACTAAAATTTGGAAATGCTAAAGAGTCCTCGAAAATGAAGATGAAATGTGTGTACCTCAGAAAGAGAAGGAGATTATATTTGTGTTGTTGTTTTTTGGACTATCAGGATCCTAAAAACAACTGTACTTCCAGGTCTGGGATTTTTAACCTATTTGTGACCTATCTTGAAAGTTTGAGCCTATTTACAAGGGTGTAGGACACTTGAAACGTTCTATACCTGGGTGAAGAATGCCTAAAATGTTATGTACCTGTTAATTATGTTCCAGATTCTATGGGGACCTATGTCAGGAGTTGCGAAGCTCAAGTCTGCAATTACAACTTCCTGGCATGTACCTGCACACAAAAAATTGGGAAAGGAGGTTGAATAGAGGGGTTTGCCTCAGTTAAACGACTATCTAGGAATCAACCTAGAAATATAAAAATATAAAGTATGCAAACAAAGAATAATGACTAGATCTGATAAATAAAGTAGTTCATACCTTTGCAATGCAGATGCCTCTTTCAATGTGATCAAATATGATTATGCAATAGATTTTGAATTAACACAAAATAAAAAGGAAATCATGAAAAGACAAAACCTTGTGTGATAGATGTTGCCAATGTTGAAATGGGAAGAAGAAAGAGAAGAAGATAAAAAGAGATGGGATGACTCCTTGAAAACTCCTTTACTTGACCTCAAATGGAGAAATAAGCTAGATCCATGAAGAAAACCTTATTGGATGCTTGATGATACAAATAATTTGACAAATCTTGAATTGCCTTCAATTGCCTTGTATTGCTTGATGATCTTCATTTTCTTGCACAAGACTCTTGAATTGATTGCTTGAAGATTGGATTTCTTGCTAGATCTCTGTTTCTTGCACATAGTTGATGGATGAAAGAATTCAGATCCAAAATAAGGAGAAGTAGGGGGTTTATATACTTCTCACTATATCTCATGGATTTAACTTTACCCAGACTGACCATAGATTTGAATCCAGTATCCATTCTCCAAATAGGACCCTCTCCATAAATTTGGGACACTTCTTTTGGGTGCACACCTCCTAGAATGTTGTGCACTTGGGTGAAAAATGCTTGAAACATTTTGCACCCTCCAATCAAGGTTCAGTTTCATTTTGTGGGCTCTAGGGACTATGTAGATGCATAGATTTAAATCACAACTGGTTTCGGGGCTCAAAAAGATAAAAAAGTCACTAATAATGACATAGGGCCTAGGTGATAAAATAAATTAAGTGATTGGAGGAAAAATAGAGGAGCACACCTACAAATAGGGGCTAACCTCTATTTTAAGCAAGCAAGAGGGAAAAAAGAGAAGAAAGAGGACCCAAATTTGAATTTAAATGCCCACATAAGGTCCTATTACTAAAATGAGTGCAAAATGGTCCTTTAAAGAACACCAATTAAGTGCTTATTTTTTAGGACGATACATCCACATCCTAGTTTAAAGTTTTCATTCATGATTTTTATTCTCTTGGTTGACGTCTATAAATTCTTGCAGGTTGATGCCCTACTTTCTGACACATGCTATATTTGTTTCATCTAGGTCCCTTTACTTTTTTTTTAAATCTCATTGCTACCTTTGGCCACATATCCTCTTCCATGTTTTTTTATTTTATTTATATATCGTAGAAGACATATCATAGCTTTTGCATCTATTATAAAAGTACATGTTTTTTTTATAGAAGCATTATATATGGGATTGAAAAATTAATCTTGGAATTGCTTATGATTAGGTGTTCATGAACTCCCTAAATTTGTCTCCATGTTAGACTCAATGTACTACAGTCCAAACTCCGCGCTCATAGAGTACCATTGCCACTACTAGTAGCCCAAACAAGACCAAGGTTGGTAGTTTTTCAATTCCTGAAATCAAAATCTTTACACCTTGGATTTTATTCATTATATACATATTTCCTAAATACGTTTGTCAATGAAATAAATCCCTAGGTATTTGTATCAAAAAATTCTCAAGAGGTTTCCCCTCGAACATGAAGTTTGCATGCCTATTATTCTATCCGTGCAAGAATATGTAATGTCCCTTGCTAGACTTAGGTTAGCATTAACCAATATTTATTATACTTAAGACTTAAATTGAATTGATCAAGACATATTGATTCCAATTACTTTATTCCATAATTCAAAATTATACATTTACCGAACATATTAAGTAATCTTACTATTTACGACCCTTAATGTTCATACTAACTTTATTACCATCTCAGTTTGAGAAGAAGAAGATTAGGACGTAACCAAGTTGCTTAAATACCAATCACAATAGGTTCCCTCAAATTTTACAGATCACGCCCTTAAGCCTTTCTTGGTACAATTCCCTCAAGGCATTCGGGGTCGCTGATCCCTACCCTATTTTGGGACTCAACCTATTGGCTAGATTTAGATAGACCTCTTCTTGGAAACACTTTAGTTCCTTCCTCTTCAAGTACTAAATAGTAACAAATCTGAACATGGACATATATGTTTATGTCTCTATTAATACTAATGAGTGTATATATTACAAATGTAGGTATTGAACTTTCAACGATAGATATATATTATATATAGTTGATTCTATTTTCATCCTTATATA
>MU223135.1:1956217-1981962 GCA_018584345.1 Thuja plicata | reverse complement strand
TGAATAATGCTCCCCCCTGGGAAGAAGTAGACCAAGATGGTATACAAGATATCTTCCCATTCTTGAAAGGAAGACGAGGGAAGAAAGATGATGCATGGTTTCTTCTTTAGTATTTCTAGTTGTGCATCATCATTGTTATAAACACACTAAAATAAAATGCTATAATTTTTTGCATCTTTTATATTGTATGCTTCTTTGGATTAGTTTATGTATAAAGTGACAGTTCCTATATACATAGCAAATGTAGTAGTTGGTTATCCATGCATCTCATCTTGATAGACTTGATACCATATATACACTCTTGTTATGGAAGTAATCTTCATGTATTCAAAAGGTTAGATTCTATAACCAGAGACTTGGCACTTGTATTTCCATCTAATATCTAGTAAAGACCAAGATGTACCAATTTGTAATTTGGTAGCATCTAGTTAAAACTTATGCAATGGTATACTTAATTCTCATCTTATTCTTGTTCTAGTGTGAGACTCATTAGTGGTTCTTTATTGATAGTTTGTGCAGATACTTAGGAGTTCATAGTTTCAACTCATCCACCATTCTTGTATACATCTTTTGTAGTGGTATTTGATTCTTTATATCTCTAGTATCATAAATTGTAACCCCTTTACACTTTCATACTCCTTTTTGGGCCCTTTCTTTATTGTGCCTCCTTTTGGGTCATTTTGAGCTTATTTGAGTCTTATCTCATCCAAATTATCGTCATATACACCTGAGGTGACCCAATCCTATTTATGTGTGTGTGATTTGATTTCCTTCCAAGAACTTGTGCTTCAGATGTTTCTTTTCACATGCATATCTATTAGGAGGAGGGGGCCCAATGATGAACCCTAATTTTATTGGTTAATGGCCATAATTTATCTTATTTTTAGGTAAGTAGGTGTTATGTGGACACTAAATACATATATATCATATTAATAAATTTGTTTTATATTATATATAAAATTGTCATGATACATGTTTTTACTTATATATAAAATATATGTTTTAACATATAATGTTAGATTTATTATTTTCTATATTTTATATAAGTAAAATTTTTATATCTATGTCATTTATAATTTAGTTTTATGTTTATTTTTAGAAAATGTCTTGATATATGTATGTAATAATAAATGGTTTAATCTTGTATGAAATGGTTTAATCTTGTATGAAGTGTGACTCATTCATTCAATCTTTACTCATTCGTATACACACATCTTCTTATACACTTAATTCCTACTTATTCTTATATACACCCATACTTCAATGCTTTTTCCTTATCTATACATTTCTAACATTTATCGACACAACTACTACAATATATTGATTAGCCACCTAGATCTCTGATCATTTGCTCATGCATGGTCATTCCTACTATCACAAACTTGATCTTTTCCTTTCTACATTTCAAATTCATTCTTTTGTTGATTAGCCTCATTTATTTTCCCACCTTGAGCCAACTAACTACATGATTTATGAAATTTGATGATATGCAATAGTATTTAGAGACATTCAATGCATTCATTCTAATGATCGAAAGATCTCTCATTTCTCAAGCATTCTAGAGCATCAAAGAGAAATCAATAGTGAAAAATGTGAGTTTGATGCAGTAAAAGGAGTAAAAACTAACATACATCATTTTAGGGGATATTTCTTGCTATCTTCTAACTTTGGTACACATTTTTGGGACTCACCTAGCATGATCATTTCCTTGCAACATAATTATGCTCTTCTAAGGTATTTCTAAATATTATCATAGCTTAAATGTTTTTGATTAGGGTAACAATAGGTTTTGAAGGGGCCCCGAAAGCCTATACAAGCAGATTTTGAGGGGGATCTGTAACCCAACTACAAAGAAACGCTGCTTAAAAATGAGACATTTTACACCAACAACCTAGAACCAACATACTTCCGACAACAAATGAAAAATAAACAACAAATCTCCAGCTGCCCATAAAAGGAACACGAGACCAACGCCTCCCAGCAAGAACTAACTTCCCATGAAGGGATATCTTGGGGTTTTGAGGGACACCCCGACCCACCCTAACCAAAACCAACAACGATATGTGTTGGGCCCTCAAAAACTA
The DNA here is from genome assembly GCA_018584345.1 of Thuja plicata. NCBI lineage: Eukaryota > Viridiplantae > Streptophyta > Pinopsida > Cupressales > Cupressaceae > Thuja > Thuja plicata. The sequence goes on along the minus strand of MU223135.1, from coordinate 1,979,878 downwards.
TCAGCATCCAGCCATACACCAAGCAAAAGAGCGAAAACAACCCAACAAAACAACTGCACCAAAACATAGGGGTTTTGAAAGGCTCCCCCAACCTTCACCAAAGAAATTGAATTTTGGATGGCTTCCCAAACCCCAGAAAGAACACTGGGAGGACAATTCCAATCCAGCAAAATCAAACCACATAGAGGGTTTTGAACGGAACCCACAACCGAAAGAACTTTCCATTTGCAGGTTCCAAAAGCTCCAACATGAATCCACTCCACCTCAATAGGAGTAGAACCCATCTCAATAGGACAATTGAAGAAAAGAACAAACAAAGAAGAAAACCTACATCTCCCACACCCCAATATCAAGGAACCAAGTGCAAGTAACACCCATACAAAACTGCTTCCAGCCTCTTCCACAAGGCAAACCTCCACCTCAAAAGGAGATATCTCCACCTCCATTAGTAAAGTAGCAGAGAGAAGAAGAAGTAAAAGGGGATCAACTTGAGCATAGGTAGCGAGAGACCTCTCCACCTCCATAGAAGAGGGCATGGGAAGGAGAGTGGAGCCACCAACCTCAGCCTCGACATAAATAACTAGAAGATTATAGGCTTCAAAATAGGGGACCAACAACCCCATAGCAGCAACAAAGCACTCCAAAAAGTTAACATCAAAATCATAGGAATACCTCCAAGTTAAAAAAAGAAGAACAGGGACAAAAAACCCCATTGCTTAAGAGATAAACATCAAAAACATGCATAGAAGCCAAAAATAGGTCCATGTGCAATAGAGAAACCCTCCTAAGGGTAGAAAAAAATAGGTTGCAGAGCAGTCCCCACCCATCCGACTCCATCAACGGAACCCAGAACCTAGACATTGCAGTACGCCACACCAAAGAAGAGCTCCAAAATAACAAAAACCATAATGAAAGGAATGGAACAATTAGAGGGACCATCAGCTTCAGGAAGAAATCTGCTCCCATAGTCATCCCACGCATCCACAAAGGATGTCAAGAAAATGGCCAACAACACCAGACCAGAGGTGCTGCCAAAAGCGCTAGAGATCAGATTGCCCGTCGCCCACGAACCAAGGTAGCTCTCACAGCCGAAAGAGAAGAAACTTTCCTCCCAAAGAGTGAAAGGGAATGCATAAAAAATGTCCACCTCAAACGGCTGAGAAAAGAGAAGCACCCCCTGGCCAACCAAAACATCCCTAGACAACCCAAAAACTAAAAAACTGGCGTAATAAGGGTCCAAGGGGGGTGAATCGTCTGTGTCACCATCACAGTCCTCTCCATCCTCCACGGGTCCAGAAACCCTAACTTCTTCTCTGGCTCCCGCTCCCCTAGTTGTCGCCATTTCATCATACCTTAAATGTTAGAAAGGATAAAAGTGTCTAAAGGTGATCCAAGTGAGCAATAAAGAAAAAATCTACATTATGTAGGTTTGAGTTTAGAATTAAAGGATGGATCTATGACCACAAACTTTCCCTAAACTTGTGGACATTATCCCAAACAAAGCATGAATCCAAAGACATTCATTGATCAACATATCACCTTTTCCTAATTAGGTATGAACCATATTCTAAAATCTTTATCAAAGGTCTACAAAATTAAAACATAGATCTTAGTACATACACCCAATGCTTTACTTTCCTAAAATGGCTATTGCAAATGGTTAGATATATTAGTCCTAACTAATCACTAGTTAATAGAGTTTAGTATGAGTTTAAATAATTATATTACTTAATTAGTATAAGATTTAGCTTTGGAGATAGCCACCCAAAATCTAGAGGCCTAATTAAAAGTACACAATATTCAAAAGATCAATATAACAAGGATAAATAGTATTCCTATCAAAGAATGCAAATAGAATGGATGTAAAATGTATAAGGGACCCTTGATTGTATAAGTCAAGGTGAGACATAAGATAACATAAGATTATGACAAGCATCTTAATCTAATGATATGAGACATAAAGTGATAAGTATTATATGTATATCCTAAGTAAGCTTAAGTGATAAGATGTGAAAGGTACCTAATATTGGAACTAGTTAGGTAATACCCGTATTCAAAGAAACATATTCCTTAAGAGCAACTTAGGAGGAATAGAAAACATAAAATGAGTCCTAGCTACTAGGCCTAATGAGGTACCCAATTATAAATATAATCTCTCACAAAAATATAAAATGAGAAAATTGAGTGGGACAAAAATCCTTTTGTAAGAGAGAAAAAAAAGAAAAAAATCTCCAAAAGATAAGAAGGAAAAAAAAAATGTTAGAAAAATCTCCCCCTCCTCATAAGAGAGAAGAAGAAGAGAGACCATGCGACCCCCTCCCCCCAATATAGAGTCCCCCATAATGATGTTAAATGCTTGATAATGAATGTTGAAGATGATGCAAACATGCTGAATAATGCTCCTCCCCTTGGGAAGAAATAGACCAAGATGGTATACAAGATATCATCCCATTCTTGAAAGGAAGACGAGAGAAGAAAGATGATGTTTTTAATCAACTGATGAAGATTTGATGGAGATGATGAAGACCGAGTGATACCGAGTATCATGATTGTAGAAATGGTTAGATCAGTTGTTGTTTTGCCATTGATGTCAAACAATTGATTAATTGATTTTTATTATGTTACCATATCTTAAGAGGAGAAGTTAAATGGGTGACAAATATAGATAAGAAAATGATGAAGTAATGATGATATAGTTGTTTGCTACTATATATTTGATGTTATCAAATCAGTACAATTGATTGATTAAGTTGAAAATTGCAAAGAGTTAAGGTATGACTGAAAGAGTTACTTTACCGATCTAGAATGAGTTAGTTGGTAGAATGATATGTGAGTTAGTCACAGTTACCGAACACCGATTGAAATTCAAGCACCGAGCACCGAAGATGAGTTAGACACCAAGCAGTGAATGAAGACAATTACCGAGTTGCAAAGCAAGTTTTACCGAGTACAATATATTGATTGCAAATGATGATAAGATCAAATTTAATGCGAAGCGATGATGAGTTGGATGAGGATATGAATTAAATGAAGATTGTTAGAAGATCTATGAACGTGAAAATTCAATGATAAGATCTAAGGTGAAGATCAAGCGGTTAAACTGAATTGTGAGAGTTCCAAGAAAAGTACAAGTTCTGAGGTAAAATTGAAATGGTTTACCGAGTTGTGAATTATGAAGAAGATGATCGAACGACAGAGTGAAAATGATGGAAAATCAAATTAAGGAGATTAAGAGGCAAAAGTATGTCTATATAAAGAATGATAAATATGAACAGAGTAACAGTTGCTGGTGAATTGAATAGAGAAGAAGAAGTTGAAGAACAACATATACCGAGCATAATAGAGAAACAAAGATTAAAGAATCTACAGTCTGAGAAAGAGATCAATGGAGTATGAGATCCCAGTATTCAATTGAGCATAAAGGATCTGACACAAGCAAATGTAGTTGCTATATTTACAGATCAAAGTTTACTGTTGCTTTTTAGTATTTGTTACAAAGAAATCTCTTAACCGAGTGGATTTAACCGTCCTATTTGTAAAACCTAGACTTAGTTGACATTCCAAAGGACTGTTTAAAGACCTCTAATAAGGCCAGTTCTAACAGGGTGAATATCTTAACAGATCTAAGGTAAATCCCCTAACATGGTCACATTTAGGAAATGTGTTTGTAATCTTTAACAAGATAAGTTCTTAATCGGGCGTACTTTAAAATGGTATATTTTTATTGTGGGTCACAATTCCCACAGAGGTTTTTCCTGAATTGGGTTTCCTCATTAAATCTGGTATCAAATGAGTTAAATATGGATTTATTCGAGTTAATCTGATGTTACTAAGTTCAAATGATTGATTTACATATATGAGATGTATTATTGTTAAAGTTATTTGGTGAATTGGTTGATTATTGTATTCAATGTTACCGAGTGAATCAGTGAGTTCAATTAAATAAGTATTTAAGTTTTGATTTGTCTGATTCACCCCCCTCTCAGTGGACCAACAATTGGTATTAGAGATAGTTACTCTGAAGTGATAAGTTTAAAAGGACTTGAGTTAAGATCTAAATATGTATAAGAGGGAAGCACCAAAGCTGAATAGGGATCATTTCTCTACATGGAAAAGTAGAATGAGGTTGCATGTGTCTGGAGTAGGAGAATATGGAATTTTCTTTCTTGATAATGAATATGTAGCACTGACTACTACACCTTTGACTATCAGTGAGCAAAGACAGAAATAAGAACACACAAGTTATGACTGAGATTGCTTCTACTTTTACTGACAAGGAATATGAAGAAATTGATGGTTGTACTACTTTGAAACAGATTTGGGATAAGCTTATTTTGACCTATGGTGGAGATCAACATGTTTAGAAGGCTAAAGCATAAAGTTTGAGAGGAAAATTTGACTCTATGAGGATGAAAGGAGAGAACATAATACAATACAATACAAGACTTAAGGAGTCTGTTAATTCTATTAGAGGAGCTGGTGGGATCATAACAGAGGATGATGTTACAAGCAAGATGTTGAGAACCTTGCTACCGAGTTATGCTATTCGTGTATCTTCTATACAAGAGCTAAGATCTATACCCCAGATGAATGTTTCACTGGATGCTACTATTGGTAAGTTAACTGCATTTGAGTTAAATGATTTTGACAATAGTTTGCCTACTACATCTAAGATTGAATATGCATTTAAGTCTACTTTAAATATTGGAAAAGCTAGGGAAGCTGCAGCCAGAGGGACATTTGAGAAGTGCTAGTGAGAAATTTTATAGTTGCACTGAAGGTCTTGAAAAGTTATTTACTGAATGTGATGAGATGAAAGAGAATTTGAAGCTTTTTCTTCTAGAAGGCTAAAAAGAGGCAAAGACAAATACCAAGGTAAGTTACCCTTGAAATGTTTTAATTGTGACAAAATTGGTCACTTTGCATCTATCTGTCTTGAGAAAGATAAGGAGAAAAAGAAAGATAATAGAGATAAGAACAAAAGGGAAAATAGATTCAGGGGATTCAGAGACTACAAAAACAAAGGTAAGAAATCTTTTCATATTGCTAATGAAGGACTAAGTGATGATGATTCTTTTGATAGTGATGATGGAAAAAAAGTTGTTTATGTTTCTATTAAAGATGATTCTGATGAAGAAGAACCAAGAGCCCTAATATCACAAATAAGTAAGAATGAAACATGGATTATAGATAGTGGTTGTTCACATCACATGACTGGTGACACACTTAAGTTTATTTCCTTAGAAAATAATGATGGAGGATTTTTTAGATTTGGTAATGATGCTCCATATCCTATGAAAGGAAATTGTTCTATAATTCTACTGAATAACACAAGATGTGATGATGTTTATTGGATTGAATAATTAAAGTATAATCTGTTGAGTGTTGCACAACTAAACAATGCAGGTCACCAACCAGAATTTCAATATGGAAAGGTGAAAGTATTTGATGAGAAGGATAGTCCGATTTCTACTAGAGAACAATCTAAAGGTAATTTATTTTATCTTGATACTTCTATAAAGAGTAGCCTGTTTTCTAAAGTTGAAGATGTTTGGTTATGGCACAAAAGACTTTGTCATGTTAATTTTGACAATTTAATCAAAGTGAGTAAGAAGAATAGAGCGAGAGGGCTACCAAGATTAGAAAAACCTGAGAATGCTATGTGTAGAGAATGTCAGATGGGTAAGATGACTAAATTTAGTTTTTCAAGAAAGACTTATGTTACACAACGAATTTTGGATTTAGTGCATACTGATTTATGTGGATGATTATTCTAGAATGATGTCTGTAATATTTTTAAAAGAAAAATCTGATGTATTTCAAATGTTTAAGTGGTATAAGGCCCGAGTTGAAAAAGAAATTGGAAGACAATTGAAATATTTGAGATCCGACAGAAGAGGTGAGTTTACTTCTGATGAGTTTACATTGTTTTGTAATGAGAATGGAATTAAGAGACAATTGTCAGCACCGAGGACACCACAATAGAGTAGAATTGCTAAGAGAAGAAATAGATCTATTGTTGATTGTGCTAGGACACTAATGATTGAAATAAGAATTTCACAGAACTTTTGGAGAGAAGCTGTGAGTACTGCTATTTATACACTGAACCGAGTACAAATGAAGAAAGGTACCAACTAGACACCTTATGAAATCTGGTATGAACACAAACCTAATGGTAGTTATTTTAATTTTTTTGGGAGCAAATGCTATATTCTAAAAGATTCTAGAGAAGGAAAGTTTGATTCAAAAGGAGAAGAAGGAATAATCTTAGGATATTCTACATGGAGTAAACTAGCTTACAAATGTTTGAAAAATTTACTAACAAGATGGTGGAAAGTGCAAATGTAAGAATTGATGAATTTGCAGGAAGGAATGATGAAGATAGAAAGAAGGAACCTGAGGATTATGAGAAGTTTGTATATTATCAACTTGATGTTCTTGATACCTTACCGAGAGAACCTACCAAGGAGGAAGATGAACAAGGAGTTCCACAGCCGTATGTTGATATTGAAGAACCGAGAGCTACCGAGTCTATTTTGGAAAAGTATGTGAAGAGGCACCATTCCCCGAGCAAGATTATTGGAAATAAGGATGTTGGAGTAATGAAAAAAAGCAAGGAAAGAGATAGTACATGTTTAATATCTACATTTGAACCTAAGAAAGTTAAAGAGGCACTAGATGATATAGATTAGATGAAAGCAATGAAAGAAGAGTATGATCAAATTGAGAAGAACAAGACATGGACATTAGTACCCAGGCCGAAAGACAAAAATGTTATTAGTACTAAATAGATTTTTGGGAACAAATTGAATGAGCATGGAGAAGTTATAAGAAATAAAGCTAGATTGGTTTGCAAAGGTTATGCACAAGAAGAAGGCATTGACTATGGAGAGACTTTTGCACTTGTTGCTACATTGGAAGGATGGAGTTAGAATACTTCTAGTTTATGCTACTTACAAAGGATTCAAGGTATATCAGATGGATGTTAAGTCCACATTTCTTAATGGGATACTTGAAGAAGAAGTATACATTGAGAAATCTGAAGGATTCATTGAAAACACAAACAAGAACAAGGTATGTAAGTTACATAAAGCTTTATATGGTTTGAAGCAAGCACCCCGAGCATGGTATGAGAGATTGCACTCTTATCTAATCAAAATAGGATTTCAGAGAACAAGTGATAAAAGTAATGTTTACTTGAAATGTGACAATGATAATAAAGTTTTGATTGCTGAAATTTATGTTGATGATATTATTTTTGGAGACAATGTCACTTTATGTAAAGGATTTGCTGATGAAATGAGAAAAAAGTTTGAAATGTCAATGATTGGAGAGGATTAAGTTCTTTCTAGATCTACAAATACATCAAGTTATTGGAGGGATCTACATTACACAAGCCAAGTATATCAAAGAGATCCATAAAAATTTTGGTATGGATTAAACAAGAAAAAAATTTGCATTCCACAGTCTACTGCCGAGGAAGAATATGTTGCTGCTGCTATGAATTATGCAAATATAGTATGGATAAAATAATTACTTGAAGGTATGCAAGAAGAGATCACAAATTTGGTTACTATTTTTTGTGATAATACAAGTGCTATTAATATATCAAATAACTCGGTTATGCATTCAAAAACCAAACACATTTCTATCAAGTATCACTACTTGAGAGAACAAGTTCAAGAGAAGAATGTGAGATTGGAATATGTGAATTCAAAGGAACAATTGGCTAATATATTTACAAAGCCACTACCTAAAGATTCTTTTGAGTATCTGAGAGGTAAATTATGGGTTCTTCCCCTATCCAATGTTCACTAAAGAGCATAAGGCATGCTTCATCAATTATATATTTCATTAGAATATCTATTTCTGAATTGATGTTAATATGACACACTTTAGGTGATTCCTGAAGTGGTGAAAAGATTTTGTATGAAATGATTTATGAGTACATGTTAGGTAAAATCCACTACTTGAACAAGTTTGTAGGAGTATGACTTTTTGGCATTGTTGTCAAAGAGGGAGAGAATAAATTGATGACATTTATCCTTAAGGGAGATATTGATGAATTGGGAGAGAATGAATTTCTACTATTTACTCATGAAGGAGAATCAGAATGTATGCTACATAAATAAAATATTTATCCAAGAGGGAGATTTAGATCAAAGATAAAAGTGGAAACATAAATATCAACTCAGAGGGAGTACAATTATGTATTGGAGAGTTGACATCATCATTTCTAGGACACTGTTATAGTGGTTTCTATCAATGCCAAAGAGGGGGATTGTTAATCAATTGATGAAGATATGATGAAGAACGAGTGATAATGAGTATCATGATTGTAGAAATAGTTAGATTAGTTGTTGTTTTGTCATTGATGTCAAACAATTGATTAATTGATTTTTATTATGTTACAATATCTTAAGAGGAGAATTTAAATGGGTGACAAATATAGATGAAATAATTATGAAGTAATGATGATATAGTTGTTTTCTACTATATATTTGATGTTATTTGCAAAGAGTTAAGTTATGACTGAAAGAGTTACTTTACCAAGCTAGACTGAGTCAGTCGGTAGAATGATACGTGAGTCGGTCATAGTTACCGAACACCGAGTGAACGTCAAGCACCGAGCACTGACGATGAGTTAGACACTGAGTAGTGAATGAATACAGTTACCGAGTTGCAAAACAAGTTTTACCAAGTACAAGATGTTGATTGTAAATGATGATAAGATCAAATTTTATGCGAAGCAATGATGAGTTGGATGAGGATACAAATTAAATGAAGATAGTTAGAAGATATAAGAACATGAAAATTCAATGAGAAGATATAAGGAAGAGACCAAGCGGTTAAACCAAATTGTGAGAGTTCCAAGAAAAGTACAAGTTGCGAGGTAAAAGTGAAATGGTTTACTGAGTTGTGAATTATGAAGATGATCGAACGACAGAGCACAAATGATGGAAAACCAAACTAAGGAGATTAAGAGGCAAAAATATGTCTATATAAAGAACGAGAAATATGAACAGAGTAACAGTTGCTGGTGAATTAAACAGAGAAGAAGAAGAAGCTGAAGAACAACATTTACCGAGCAGAATAGAGAAACAAAGATTGAAGAATCTACAGTCTGGGAAAGAGATCAATGGAGTATGAGATGCCAATATTCAATTGAGCATAAAGGATCTGACACAAGCAAAGGTAGTTTCTATATTTACAGATCAAAGTTTACTGTTTCTTATTAGTATTTATAACAAACAAATCTCTTAACTAAGTGGTGTTAACCATTCTATTTGTAAAACCTAGACTTAGTTGACATTCCAAAAGAGTGTTTAAAGAACTCTAACAAGGCCAGTCCTAACAGGGTGATCTTAACAGATCTGAGGTAAATCCCCTAACATGGTCACATTTAGCAAATGTGTTTGTAATTTTTAACAAGATAAGTTCTTAACCAAGTGCACTTTAGAAGGGTACATTTTTATTACGGGTCACAATTCCCACAAAGGTTTTCACCAAATTGGGTTTCCTCATTTTTGATTAAGTAAAACATGTTTTACAGGGTGCCTGAAACCCAATTATAAAGCTAAAGATCAAAATGTTTTCCCAGATAGAAAACAATAGTTCCAAAAAATGAAACAGGTCACCACCAAGGCCGCAGAAAAAAAAAACTAAACTACTAAAAGAAAATAGAACATAGGGACAACCAAAAGAGCTAGAGAACACAATCAGGAGATGTTCCTAAGCAGGCTAGCTGCTTTGGACTCGAGGATCTCCATCTTTATAGCAGATTCCTTTATCTTCTGGAGATTAGTCAGAGTATCATTCTCTTTCTTCTTAGAACTTTCCCTAGTCCTCTTTCTAGGTCCCTCTTCAGGATTCTGCTCTTGTTCCATGCTAGTTTTGGCCACATTAGTTCCCTCAAGTTTTTCTTCCATTTTTTCAATGGGAATCTTGATATGCTTGTTGGAGGCTTTCAAGATGTTGAAGCTCTGCTCTGCAATGATTTTAAGAGTTGCCTCAAACCTTAGCATTTTTTCCTCCATCTTACTGACCTTGGTGTTTAGAGTCATGTGGTCTTTAGCAGTGCCATCACTATTGATGTTGTCTATCTCTTTAGCTCTATTCTTGAGTTCCCCCACTTCATGGTATAACCACTTGATTGACCTGTAGTTGTCCAGCATACTATTTCTGGCACTATTGAGAAGGTTAAGCTCCATTTCCCTCAAATTATCACTAATAACCACCATAGCTGTGTCAATCAGCTCCTCCAGTTTAATCTTGCCATCCTCACCTTTGATAACTTTGGGATTAATGAACTCCCTGGTTATCCCCATTTTGGCGGTCTTAACATCAAAGTTGTGCCAAACCGTCTTCCTTCCCTACGTAGACACATAGCAACAAAAATCATTTTCCTACCCCTTCTCTTTCATCGAGATGTGGGGCTCTAAAAATCGGGGAGAAGGGTTTTCCTGGTTAATGTCTTCATGCTAATACTGGAGTTTATCTTTTTCCTTGTCACAAGAGCCAGGGGTATTTCTGTGAATCTGGTCCTTGGGAGTCTTCCAGCTAGTGCTCTCTACCCTATTCTTGCTCTTTTTATTTTGGTACTTCACAATAGTAGTATCCCTTTTCTTTTTTCCTTTTCCACTGGAAATCTCTTCTTCATAATCAGTTTTCATCCCTTCCTTATTATCATTATACTCCTCCTCAGAAGAGATCATAGTAGTAGTATGTTTCTTGGAAGGGGTCACAACTTTCTCTTTTTTGATAATATGAGTATTGGCAGCTCACTCCTTAGAGGAGGAGCCCAAAGTCTTCTTCTTAAGGTCATAATCTTCCTGGCCCTCAGAGTGCAAAACCCTCACTGTCTTCAGTCTCCGAGGGGACTTAATCAGAGCCAGAGATCCATTTTGTCCTCTTTATCAACAATCTCCTTCCACAAAATTTGGGCTTTAAGGTATTCATAAATGAGAAGTAAAAGACCCTCATGCAAGGCAGGATTCACAATAGCCTTATCCCTATAACCATTAATATTTTCATTGATAGAAGCATATAAGTAGAACGGGATAGAAACCTGCATACCATGTCTAAAGTGGTTTATGAGAACAAAATGATAGGTTCTGATCCTATCAAACCTGGTATCCAGCATGACATAAGAGATGATAGCCTTTAGGATGAATCTCCATAACATTTTGATGCCTTATGGAAGGTAATAAGTCCCAACTTTGATGAGAGCTTTTTTCTCTTCCTCGTTCCTCACAAAATCGTTGATCGCAGAGTCTGAAATTTTATGATCCCTATAAAATTTCTTACCAAAAATGGGGATGTCGGTAATATTGGAGATGAACTCCTCAGTGACTGTAAATTTTCTCTCATCAATCACCACGCTGCCCTCATCCCAGCTTTTCACAAACATTTTGGTCATCGACAGCTTCCTACCATGAATCATTTCAATAAAAGCTGAGATACCTCCTTGTTGTAGATAATTCCAGACCTTAGTCTGTCTCCTCCATTTCTCATTGTCATTAGAGGGCTCCCTTATATGTCTTTTGCCACCCATTACAAGATTACAGCTCAAAGTCGTGTTATGGTGATTCGGATTACAGCTTATCAGACAGTTTCTCACTAAATTGTTCCAGATAATTCTTCTGATATGCCTTAAAAGGTATGTTTTAACTTTGTGAATCGCCCCCCAGAAAGCATGCGAATGAGACTTGGATTAATTACCCTTCCTGTCAATCCTGTACTTTCAATTTATGGGAAAGCCTTTACTAAACACAATATTAAATTTCATGATTAATAATTTTAATTCCCTCCTTTCCCTAGATTCTGTCGTATTCAACTAAATCCTTTACCTCATGTGGGAGGTCTCCTCCATGAAGCCATCTGATCTGAGTGTCACTTTTCACAGCCAAGTTGGCACACCAGTCAGTAGCTTGGTTGGCTTCCCTGTACATGTGGGATATGTGTATCTTCTCAAAGGTGTTCAAGAGATTGCGGGTTTCTTCTATCATATTGGCAATAGTCCATGACGGTGGGTGTAAATTGTTAATGTAGTTTATAGTGTTGCTAGAGTCACCTTCTAGCCAAAGGTTTTTGATCCCAATATCATGGGCTAATTTGGTAACTTGGAGGGTTGCATTGGCTTCCACAAAGTGAATGGTTTGGGTGCCTAGTGGGAGGATGACAGCAACAACGCCCTTTCCGTAGTAGTTTTTGATCACACCACCACTCCCCGCCTTTCCCGGATTACCCTTGGCAGTGCCATCAAAGTTGGCCTTAAATCATCCTTCTGAGGGATAGCTCTAGGAGAAATTCTATCTTTTGTAGTTGATCTTCTTAGGGTCACCATAGTTGTCTTTACCTACAAAAGGGTTAGTAACAGAATATGAAACATAATTTTCCATAAGAGTATGGTCAATCTTTTCACAAATGATTTTGGGAGGGGCACAATAATCCCTGAAGATATGGTTGTTACGCTCTTTCCAAACTCCCCAACATAGGTGAGAGAGGGCCCAGATCCAGATTTTGTGAAGAGAAGTGTGCTTGAAAGACAAGGTCCATTGGGACAAAAGGTCCTGGATAGAGGAGGGAAAGCACCAATGATGCCCAAAAATAGAGAGGAGAGACTACCATATGGATTTGACAAAAGGGAAATGAATGAACAGGTGATCCACAGATTCTTCTTGACACTTACAAAGCAAACACCTATTGGGGATCAAGATGCCTCTCTTCAAAAGGTTATCAACAGTAAGGATACAGTTTTGAAGAAAAATCCAGAAGAAGACAATAATTTTGGGAATAAGGACTGGGCACTAAGCTTGGCTTCTAGTTGCATCTAGCAAGAGTAGGCAGAAGCAACTGAGAAGGCACCTTTGGGGATCCTTGCCAGATCAAGACATCTTGATTAGGGGATAAAGAGACTACATTCAGAGAAATAATGAAGGAGGATAACTCCTGAGAGACAGAGGGAAAGTCCACCCAGGCGCTCCCCACTTTATAGTTGCGAACCTGGGGGCCAAATTGATGGTTACATTCATCCCTCTAAATTTTTTAAGGCTCACAGTCCCTCAGAGGACCGATCTAGAGCCAATTGTCATCCCAGAAGTTAATGGTTTGACCATTGCCAATTTTCTATTTATCTTTTGACTTAGCTAATTCTTTAGCATTGAGGAGGCCATTCCAAATGAAAGAGCCTTTCAGAATGTCATCACAGTGAAAGAAATAACTCAAAGAATCATTAGAAAGATATTTATCTTAGTTAAAGTCTTTTCATTCCCCCTTGCCATGGAAGATGTGCCATATCTATTTTGCTTGGAGAGATTTGTTGAAGTGCCTGATTCTCCTTATCGCCAGACCTCCAGCACTTTTAGGGAGACTAACATTGTCCCAAGTAATAAGAGGAAATCTCTTATGCTCCTCAGCCCCTGACCAGAGAAATCTTCTTTGAATTTTTTCTGTTGCCTCCGCAGTTTTAGCAAGTATCGAGAAGAGGCTCAAGGCATAGGTTGGCAAGTTTTGCAGAGTAGATTTAACAAAATGGATTTTACCCGCTTGACTAAGAGTGATCCCCTTCTAGCCAACCAATTTCCTGTTGAATCTATCAATGAGTTTGTTCCAGAACTCATCAGGGGGCTTAACACCAGGAGGGAGGCCCAAGTAATTAGAATGAAGGGATCCAATGCCACATCCCAAGATCTGCACAATTCTCCTTTGTCTATCCGCAAGGGTATTGATGTAGAAGAGAGAACTCTTATACTAGTTGATAAATTGTCCATAGGCTCTAGTGTAGGAGTTAAGGAGGTTTTTGAAGACTCTAGCTTCTCTCACTGAAGCCTCCCCTCCTAAAATGGTATCATCGACAAATTGCTGGTGAGAGAAAACAATGTTACCAGAGGACGGTCTGATACCTTTTCAACTCCCCAGATCCTTTTAGCCAAGATAGATCTCCCAAGGCACTCAACCATAATAATGAAGATAATGGGAGATAGGGGGTCACCTTGTCTCAAACCCCTAGAAGCTTTGAAGAAAGCGGAAGGAGAGCCATTCATTAGAACCGCCAGCGAAGGAGAAGATATGAGTTGATGGATGATCTTGCAAGTATTAGAGTTGAAACCAAATCTCCAAGCACCTTCAGAAGGAAGGACCAATCAACACGATCATAGGGCTTGGACAGGTCCAACTTGAGGAGGAATCCTTCCCTCTTTCTAGCATCTAAGGAGTGGATCACTTCGTGCACCACCATAATGGAGTCAAGAATTTGTTTACCCGGAACAGATCTTGACTGCTGGTGAGCAATGATAGAGGGGAGCACTTTGAGAATTCTGATGGTAATGAATTTAGAGATAATCTTATAGAAAGAATTGCATAAGCTTATGGGTCCGAAAAGCTCCATAGAGTCTACGCCTGAGACTTTTGGAATAAGAACCAGGAAAGTAGCATTAAGTTCCTTTAGAAGGTTTTTGGATCCATAGAATTCCTGCACCGCTTTGATCACATCAAATTTGATTACTTCCCAGTACCTTTGGAAGAAAAACATAGGGAAACCATGCAGTCCCAGGGCCTTATCACCAAGAAGGGAATCGAAGGATTTTTAAACTTCTTCCAAATTAAGAATAACACTCAGAACTTTGTTTTGATCTTCTAAGATGATTTTGGGTATGTTTCTCAAGAGGAGCTCCTGGTCCTCCTCAGAGAGGTTATGGTATTTTGAGAGAAGGGAAGAGAAAAAATCAGTTGCTTCATTAGATATATCATTATCATCCTTCAAGATTTGATCCCCCTCTTTATCCTACTGATCTTGTTGGTAGCCCTATGTTTCATTGTGGACAAGTGGAAGAAACGAGTATTTTGGCCCCCCTCCCTTAGCCAAATGGATCTAGATCTCTGCTTCCAGAAAATTTGCTCCTTCCCTATAACATTGTGGTACTCCGAAAGAAGGTTTTTTTTCTTTATGCAATCTTTCCTCATTGTACCCTTCTCTCTGGATTTCCTCTTGGAAAAGATTGAGATCCGTTATTGCCTTATCTTTGGTGGAGAAGATATCACCAAATTCATTCTTATTCCAATGCTTGATGTTTATCTTGATGTTTCTGAGTTTTTTTGCCACTCTGAACATTGTCGATCCTTTTATATCAATGTTCCACCATTCCATTATCTTGTTTGTCAGATTAGGATGAGTAGTACGCATCTTTTCAAACCTGAACGGGAAGTTTCTTTTCTTAATAAACGGGTCCAAATAGAGAGCCAAGGGAGAATGATCCGACCCAATCCGCACCAAGGTAGAAAGTTTACTATTGTGGGATTGTAACCAATCAACAGTGATCAAAGCTCTATCCAGCCAGATTTGGATACACTCTTTCCCAATTCTCCTGTTACTCCATGTAAAGTTCGCACCCTGAAGGTCCACATCTAAGAGGGCTTGATCGTTTATGAAGTCCATAAGATCTTGCAAGCTTTCCAAATCTGGATTAATGCCTCCCTATTTATCCCCTTCTTTAAGGGGGTATTAAAATCCCTCATAATAACTCCTTTTGAAAGATCAAACATGGTTGCTATGCTTCTGAGTTTGTCCCAATAAGATCTTTTGCCTTTTTTAGAGTTAGGAACATAGATATTCATGATGTACCAACTTTCATTATCCTTTATATTAGTGAAATTCAAAAGTAATAAATTACCTTCCTCGTAGATGACTTCAGCCTTCATATGAGAGGAGCTCCACAGATTCATCAGACCTATGGAGGTTCCATCCGAGCTGGTGGCTACCATATCCATAGTTTTACAGAATTTTATGCACTCTAGTTTTTCCTTCTTCATCTTAGTTTCCTAGATTAACATTATATCTGGTCTATGATCTCTTATCATATTCCTTATTACATTCTTCTTATGTGGACCATTAAGACCACAAATATTCCAAGAGATTACCTTCATTTATTTTTGGATGTGCATGCATCTTGGATGGTCTTTTGGGTTCCATCCACTATATTCTTGTAGGCTTCTTCTTGTCGGATCTAGCTTGCCTTCTTTCTCCCTGAAGTTTTTGATTTGACACCCACGTCGGCTTTGATCTTGCTCCTATTTGCTACTAGGGAGACTAGGGAGGGATCCCTACTATTCTTTTTCTTCTTCATTTTAGTCCACTCTCCCTCCGTCCCTTGTTTATATTTTGCAAAGAGTTCTTCCATTCTTGTGAGCTTCCCCAGGGTGACCAATTTTAGTAGCTCTTCCATTTTGAATACCTTCTCTGGTTGTTCCTTCTTTGTTCTTGGGTTTAGTTCATAGGAGGAATCACCCATCATCTTGGGCATAAACACTCCAAACTCCAAGGACGAGGATCCCTGAGCAAAAGAGAAGTTTACCATCTCACGGGGTGTGGGGCTCGAATCTATCCCTTCTTTGTATCTCAACTCTTCCATGATGCTATCCACTCCTGAGGGTTCATGCTTGTTATTTCCTTCTGGAGAATTCTTGGATACGGCTGAGAGCCGAAACACCATCATCTCCAGAAAATTATTATTCTGATGCAGGGAATTCACCAAATTATCTTTGTTGTTGATGTCTTCCATTTCTTCTTGTATCTTTTTTTTTTCTAGGATGACCATTGATGAATCCTTTTTCTTCCAAAATTGTTGTTGTTTTCTTCAGTTCCTGCCTGAAACATTTTTTTTTTTCCAATTTTGGGGTTTCTGGTACCTGGTCCTTGGTCTTTCCTGCTATCCTTTGTGCCTTCTAGACTTTTTCCTTTTGTAAAACTGGGCACTTTCTGGACACATGTCCAACTTTATTGTAGTGAAAGAAAGTAAAAGGAACACTTTCATAATCCAGTTTCTTCAATATTTTTCCAGTTTGGAATGAATCTCTATGACCTCTGGCATGTCTTTCCCCTCTTCCACCACAATGCATATTCTGGCATAGGTAAGACACCTTCTATCAACCGTCACTAGGTCAATCAATAGAAGTTCTCCGAAGGATTTGGCTATTCCAACAAAGACATCTTCGTACCAAAATTCCAGGGGGAGTTCTGGTAGCCTTACCTAAACATGGGCTTGAATATAGAAAGATTCATTAAGATCCAGGTTAGGAGACCATTTCCACAGGGCCAGAGTGGATTTCCCTATTGCCCATGCTCCAATACATAAGATCTTAGCATAGTCCTCCTGGCATGAGAACTCAAAAGCCAAAAAGCCCTTTGCCATAGCTTTTATTTCAACTTGGCCCTTTAGGTTCCATTTTTTCTTTGTGAAAGCCCTGACTATGTCTATATTTGGCCTCGACCCAAGAAATTTACAGACCAAAGTAAGATACATGGTTGCAACATTATGGTCAACTAGTTCATTAAGTAGTACAATCACGTACTTACCCTTTTCCTTATCAGATATGTCCTTTATAACTGGGAAAGGAGACTTGCCAATAGGCTTAATCCCAAATAGTGTTGACCAAGGATGGTGCATGGCAGGATCTTCCTTGTCACATGACTGAAAAAACCTTGATTTCCCCGTATTCCCATCTGGCCTGGGAAAAAATCTTGATTTCCCCACCATCCACACGTCCTCTTTACCTGGATCTTTCTGTCTGTCGCGTGGGACCCCGTGCTTGTTTTCTGTCTTCATTTTCCTGGTCCGCTAGAGGGCCACCTTCATGGGCTCCCGCAGTAGCGCCTGATGTCTACAAAACTGATTTCTCATGTATGCTCAAATTCAAACATCCTCCCGCTCCTGCTCCCACTTCCTCGTTAAATCTGGTGTCAACGAAGTTAAATATGGAGTTATCTCAATTAATCTGATGTTACTAAGTTTGAATGATTGATTTACATATATGAGATGTATTTCTATTTAAGTTATTAAATTATTTGGTGAATTGGTTGATTACTGTATTCAGTGTTACCGAGTGAATCAGTGAGTTCAGTTTTAAGTGTTTAAGTTTTGATTTGTCTGATTCACCCCCCTCTCAGTGGACCAACAGATCATGGTTTCTTCTTTAGTATTTCTAGTTGTGCATCATCATTGTTGTAAATACACTAAAATAAAATGCTATAACTTTTTGCATCTTTTATATTCTATGCTTCTTTGGATTAGTTTATGTATAAAGTGTCAGTTCCTATATACATAGCAAATGTAGCAGTTAGTTATCCACGCATCTCATCTTGATAGACTTGATACCATATATGGACTCTTGTTATGAAAGTAATATTCATGTATTCAAAAGGTTAGATTCTATAACCAGAGACTTGGCACTTGTATTTCCATCTAATATCTAGTAAAGACCAAGATGTACCAATTTTTAATTTGGGAGCATCTAGTTAAAACTTATGCAATGGTCTCCTTAATTCTCATCTTATTCTTGTTCCAGTGTGAGACTCATTAGTGGTTCTTTATTGATAGTTTCTGAAGATACTTAAGAGTTCACAGTTTCAACTCATCCACCATTCTTGTATACATCTTTTGTAGTGGTATTTGATTCTTTATATCTATAGTATCATAAATTGTAACCCCTTTACACTTTCATATTCCTTTTTGGGCCCTTTCTTTTTTGTGCCTCCTTCTGGGTCATTTTGAGCCTATTTGAGTCTTATCTCATCCAAATTATTGTCATATACACATGGAGTGACCCAATCCTATTTCTTGGGCTTGTACACTTAGAAACCACCTATCTTTTGTCCCTCTTGGTTTGACTATGGCCACTAGTGCCTTAGTCCCTCCAAAAGGGGCCCAAATTTGAATATTAAAGAGTGTTAGTTCCTAGTTAATCTTATCTAATTTGGAAACGCTACAAACATTAAACCATTGTCAATTAAGGTATGTCTTATCTTACGTTCATGAATGCAGGGTGTCATCACGAGGGGATCATTATGATTTTCAACCTCTAAAGAAGGAAATTCATCTTGTGAGAACATAATATCATTTGGTCTAGTAGAAGGAGATGAACTACCTTTTTTAAGGCTTCTTGGATCAACTAATGGTACAAAGGTGAAGTTTGAATCAAGTTCTATGGGGAGATATTAGCTAAAGTAGCATGAAGTTGCTAAACAAGATTATGCTCCCTACCAACAAATAGAAGATGAGGTGGGGAAGAAGTAGAGCATTATTTGGGAAATTATATGTGTGAGCCACTATGTGATATCTAGGTTGTTGTGATATTTGATATATCATCCTATCTCTTTGAGTATTGTATTTTTCATATTGTAAGATAGAACAAGGTCTCTTTGGTTTCATAAAAATAATCACAAGTTAATTTTGAGGTTGAAGGGCATCTTGAAAATTTTTAGGCTCAACATGACCCAAAACATGGATGACATTGACTTGATCTTGGTTGTGTTCTTATCGACTAGAATTTCATCTCTAGAAGGGAGATCGTCAAGAAATGTGCTAGTGATATCATTCTCTTCTTCCAAGGTATCCTCATAAGTAGGACATGTTAGTTCCCAAATCAATAGATTGGAAATCCTATGAGCTTTCCTACTCAATTATGGGATCTTCCAATTGGCTTGGCCAACAAACGGGAGTGATCGATTATGATCCTCCTCCCCTACACTTTGTTAGCATAACTGATGCAATGATGCTAAGTATTGCATTGCTGAAGATTGGTACAGATTCGATGATAGGTGAATCAGTTATTTGGTTATCATTGATGTCAATTGATTGACTTAGTGTTTTTAGTATGTTACCAGTTATTCACTAGTTTCAGTATGTTTATGAAGTTTCTATTCTAATGGAAGCTGTTAATGTTTGTAGCTTCAGTTGTATGATCATTAGAATATATATAATATATGTTGATTAATAATAATATTTTATATATGTTATATTATTATTAATCATATGATATTTAATATTCAATTTTAAATTATTATATTATTTTTAATTAATAATTGAGTGATGAAACATTATAAGATTGATTAAATTATAATTAATGGGAAGAGGCATGTCTTTTCTTATAAATAATAATGAATAGACATGTCCCATGAAGGGACATGTCTCTCCTAGCCTCATTCCCAATATAAATGAAAGAGAGATTGTTGCATTTGAAAAACACATACAAGATAAAGTTCTATTACATTTGCAGCTATCCTAAAACTTAACATGGTATTAGAGCCAGACTGCAAATGTAAGAGAGTAGTTTGTTGATGGTGAATGTGTGACTATCTCAGAAAATACAGTCTCAGTACATGGACCATATCTCACAAAGCCACCGTTGGATTTTGCTTAATTTTGGATATATTGATGGAAAACAAATTTGGAAGAATATCACCAGAGGGATTAGAGAGAAATTGTGGGATTCAAAAGTTATGATGGACTTTGTACGTGTCTATGTGAAATTCCTAAAATTGGCTTTCTTTAAAGAGATATATTAATTTGTTATGATCATGGTCAAACATTAACAAAGAAGAATGTATTCAAGGAAGTGTTTATCTTCCTATAAATAAAGAATTAATTATAGAGTGTCACCTCTATTGGAGCAATCAAGTCATTTCACAAGAAGACATGAGTATTGTTCAACGATATAAGAGTGATAATTGTACATTGTGGGGGGAATAATAACCAATGTTACATTTCCATATGAACCATCCTTAGTGGAGAGTGAGAAAATGGTGATCATCCACTCTAGGTTGTTTCTCTGCATGAAGGTCATCGACATGGCTAGCATGAACAACATTATGATCTCCTGCAGCGTGTCCGCTGCAAACAACTTCAAATTTCCATGAGAGTTGATATTTCATATATGGGCTCACCTTACAAAAGGAAATATTTGAAACTTAATATAAGTATTCAATGTTTTATTAATGCACATGAATTATTGAGTTTGGAATTTATGCTATAATATTGGCTAGTAAAATCTTGTATACTTCTATCTTTGGTATTTTTGTATGAGATAGTTTAGTTTATAAGCTATTTGTAATCTCTCTCTAACATACCTTCAGGATAGTTGCACAAGAATTTTTTTTCAGAGGGAATCTAAATCTTCAGAGGTAACTTTGGATGAGGAGCTAAGATGATTGATATTGAACTTAGAATGAGTCTAACAGTTCATCTTAAGCAATCTTGGATGATCAACATATTGATATCTTCTCAATGAGTTCTTCTCTGTGAGAGAAGTTTGAGGTGAAATCCCTTATTTTCACCCTCTGCGTTGAGGCATGATGGATGTCATGTGTGTGAATCCATATTTTTAATGGGCCTCCCCCCTATGTGCATCTTGAGGAAGTGACGACTTCCAAATGATTATCACTTGTATTTGTAAGAGTTATTTAAAGGTGATGATCTTACAATAACTTGACCTTCTATTGTGATAGACATCATGTGATGGCTGAAATAGATCACAATAGATGATTTCCTTCATGGTGGATTTAGTTCCTTAAACATACCATTGACCTTCTATTGTGATAGACATCTTGTGATGTTTGAAGAAGATCATAATAGATAGAATTTGTGGATATAATCGCTGATTGAGGCAATCCACATTAAAGCTTGAGAAGCTTGTGGATAGAATCACCAATTGAGGCAATCCACTCGTGAACTTGTGGATAGAATCATCGATGGAGGCAATCCACTCTAAATCTCATGAGTTTTTGTATAGAATTGCCGATGGAGGCAATCAACATGAGAGCTTGTGGATAGAATCGCCGATGGAGGCAATCCACTCTAAAGCCTGTGAGTTTGTGGATAGAATTGCCGATGGAGGCAATCCACATGAGAGCTTATGGATATAATCACCGATGGAGGAAATCCACTCTAAAGCTCGTGAGTTTGTGGATAGAATCGCTGATGGAGGTAATCCACACGAGAGCTTGTGGATAGAATTGTCGATGGAGGAAATCCACTCTAAAGATTGTGAGTCTGTGGATAGAATCGCTGATGGAGGCAATCCACATGAGAGATTGTGGATAGAATTGTCGATGGAGGCAATCCACCTGAGGGATTGTGGATAGAATCACTGATGGAGGCAATCCACCCGAGAGCTTGTGGATAGAATCGCCGATGGAGGCAATCCACATCTTGAGACTATGTTTCTATTGATTACATCATGAGGATGGTGCTTTTATTGCTTACATCATATGATTGATGTTGTCAAGTGTCATATAAGTGTTGAGATTGGATTAATTTATCCTCCCTACCTAAGAGGGAGTGTTGATGTTTTCTATAACTATGGCGAGGGTCATATGTGTTGACACAAGAGACCACTACACATTATGTTTGATCATCCTCCCTATCTAAGAGGGAGTACATTAATGTTTGTAGCTTCAGCTGTATGATCATTAGAATACATATAATATATGTTGATTAATAATAATTTATTATATATGTTATATTATTATTAATCATATGAAATTTAATATTCAATATTAAATTATTAAATTATTCTTAATTAATAATTGATTGATGAAACATTATAAGATTAATTAAATTATAATTAATGGGAAGAGGCATGTCCTTTCTTATAAATAATAATGAATAGACATGTCCCATGAAGGGACATGTCTCTCCTAGCCTCTTTCCCAATATAAATAAAAGAGAGATTATTGCATTTGAAAAATACATACAACAGAGCGCTATTACATCTGCAGCTATCCTAAAACTTAATAGAAGCATATGTCATGTGTTTTGATGTTAACTTTGCCATCATGATTTTTGGTATGAAGAATTGAGTTGGTTATGTTTGAATGAACTTAGACTTGGTAACTACTAAAACAGTCAGTGAAAGACTGTAAGTGATTTGAATATTATCTCAAATAGGTAAACTATTTGGTGGAGCGGTCATAGGATATGATTGTCAACAATGTCAAGGTACTATGTTTGCGATTGCGACTCATATTGTTGACCGATACAACTAGTTTATTTGACTGGAAGCTGTGTTAACAGAATGAATAGGTAAACAAGACAAAGTTCTTGAACAAGCTATGAAGATATGTGGATCGGTGAAGAAATTTGAAGTGACATGTAATGTCCCTTCTTATTCTCCTTATTGAATTTCCTGCAAAACTGAATTTAGTAGAAAATATTACACAATATTTATATGATTCTTACTCTATTCTAAGTTAGTAAGGGGATTTAACCCTAGGAGATGCCTCTAGTTTGGGCTTCACAAAATTATTGATTCTTGGCTTGAGGGATATAAGATCTACTCTAATCAAACAGGCTATCGACACGTCTTCCCATAGAGCACTGCCCCTAAGATCTCTTGGTAATGATAGATGTTATCCAAGCCTATGCATATGCATATGACTGGCTATCAGTATATATATTGCCTACGTGAGATTATAACAATCTCGAGACTAGGGAAAATATAATAATCTCCTCTAGCTCCCTCCGGATATAGGAATCCCATCTCTAAATAATATAAGATTCATTCTATATGGTATCCAATATCGTCATTCTACGGCACATATCTCGAGACTAGGAAAACTATAACAATTTCCTCTAGCTCCCTCCAGATATAGGAATATGATCTCTAATGAATATAATATTCATTCTATATGGTATCCAATATCATCATTTTAGGGTGCATATAAATGTACAACATTAGTATTGATTATAAAAATCAACTTTAAGTTTATAAAAAAATTCATAATTATACAAGAATGCATTAACTTAAGAATTTACATAATAGATGTAGATCTATCCCAATTCATATACATGTGTATATATATATATATATATATATATATATATATAT